>CM039587.1:37233989-37468204 GCA_022457205.1 Saccharum spontaneum
ATTAATGAGAAGGTTTGGGAGGTGACACATCATGATTATGCTATCATTGATCCCGACAACCTCACCAACAATGACCGCATCAACAATCAATGCAACACTATGGCTCTCAACACTCTCTACAATGGGATTGATGCAAAGGTATTTGAGCAAATTAAGGATCTCGAGATGGCAAGTGAAGTGTGGACAAGATTAGAGGAAACATATGAGGGCACTTCAACGGTAAAGAGTGCCAAGCTCTATATGCTCAAGGACAAGTTTGCAAGCTTTAAGATGAAGGATGATAAGTCCATACCGGAGATGTTATATAGGCTTCAAGTCATAGTCAACGATCTCAAGAGCCTAGGAGAGGATGTCAAGGACAAGGATTTCTCACACAAGTTCTTGATGAACTTACCTAAGAAGTTTGCTATCTTGAGGAAGATGATCCAAAGAGAGGGTTTGGACAAGGTGACTCCAAACCAAGTGCTTGGGGATGTCATGACCGATGCTCAATATGATGATGATGAAGATGAAGATGAGAAGGAGACCAAGGTCAAGCAAGAGAAGCCCATTGCATTCAAGGCTTCATCTTCTAAGGGCAAGAGCAAGTGGAGAGTGATGATGATGATCCATTCGATGATGAGACCATGGCCCTCCTAGTGCACAAGATGGAGAGGTTCATGAAGAAGAAAGGATATGGTGCAAGAAAGAGAAGGGACTTCATGAAGGCAAAGGAGGTGCTTTGCTATAATTGCAATAGCCCCGATCACATAGTGGCGGATTGCCCCTATGAAGATAAGAGATTTCATATTGGGGACTTGAAGCTCAAGAAGAACAAGAAGGAAAAGAAAGAGAAGGAGAAGAAAGCAAAGAAGAGCTTCACATTCAACAAGAAGAAGAAGGGTGGTGGTTATGTGGTCACTTGGGATAGTGACAACTCCGAGAAGAACAAGAAGGAAAAGAAAGAGAAGGAGAAGAAAGCAAAGAAGAGCTTCACATTCAACAAGAAGAAGAAGGGTGGTGGTTATGTTGTCACTTGGGATAGTGACAACTCCGATAGTGATGATGATGCAAGCTCTAGTGATGATGAAAGGACCACTCGGCGAGCCATTGCAAGCATCGCTCTCTCCAACAAGCCATCCATCTTTGACACTACATCGACATGCCTTATGGCCAAGCCTACCAAGGTAAAATATGATGATAGTGATGATGATTCTTGTGCTAGTGATGGTTGTAGGAGTGATGATGAGGAGGATGAGGACTACTCCAAGGATGATCTATTGGGCATAATAGATCAAATGAGCAAGGGCTACAAGAGGTCCACCAAGAGATGCAAGATCTTGGAACAAGAGCTCATTGCCAAAAGCAATGAAAATGATGCCTTGATGGAGGAGCTTGTTGCTCTCAAAAAGAGTAAGAAGTGCAAAGGAATTGAACAAGAGCTCAAAGCTCTTAGGAAATCCTTTGATGAGCTAGAGGCCTCTCGTGAGTGTCTAAAGGAAGACCACGAGGACCTTGAAGTTGCTCACACTAGGCTTAAGGAAGCCCACTCCACTCTACTTGAGCTCATCAAGGAAAAGGACCTCAAGTTGGAGAAGTTCATGAAGGAAGCTAAGGAGGAGCAAGTGATTGTCACTTGTGATATTGGACTAACATGTGATATTATTGATGATTCATTATTTGTTGGTCCTACTAATGCTTCATGTAGCTCATCATCATCCACCATAACCAACTCTATCTCTACTACTAGTGATTCATCACTTATGGTTGAGAATGAGACTCTCAAGAGAGAGGTGGATGATCTCACCCGCGCATTAGGCAATGCCTATGGTGGGGATGCCCGCTTGCTAAAATGCTTGGGTAGCCAAAGGTTCTCTCTTAACAAAGAGGGGTTGGGCTATACTCCCAAGAATGGCAAGGCGGCTTTTGCTACTCTAAAGCCTCGCTTTGTGAAGAGCAATGGTCGTTATTGCAATAGATGCAAGCAAGTTGGGCATCTAGAGATTAATTGTAATAAAATAAATAAAACAAGAAAAATGCTAATACACCTTACATTCCTTTTGATTCTTGTTATGTGCTTACCAAGGGTGAGAAGGGTGTGCAAGCTAAGTTTGTTGGTACACCAATTGTGGGTCCAAAGAAGAAGGCCATTTGGGTACCAAAAAGCTTAGTTACTAACCTCTAAGGACCCAAGCAAGTATGGGTACCTAAAAGACATTAATTTGTTTTGTAGGTAAATTACAAGGCCGGATGAAGGCATTGAGTGCTTGATAGTGGGTGCTCTCAATATATGACCGGTGATTCAAGAATGTTCAACTCTCTCAAATCAAATGATAGTGGCGTTGATAGCATCACATTTGGTGACAATAGCAAGGGTGATATAAAGGCTCTTGGAAGGATTGCAAAATCAAATGATCATAGCATTTCCAATGTGCTCTTAGTTGAAAAGTTGAATTTCAATCTTTCTCTCGGTTGCTCAATTGTGTGATCTTGGTTTCAAGTGCATATTTGGTGTTGATGATGTGGAGATAGTTAGTGTTGATGGCTCCAATTTGATCTTCAAGGGTTTTAGATATGAGAATCTATACTTGGTTGATTTCAATGCTAGTGACACTCAACTTTCAACATACTTGCTCACCAAATCAAGTATGGGTTGGTTATGGCATAGAAGACTTGGTCATGTTGGCATGAAGCAATTGAACAGGTTAGTGAAGCATGACTTAGTTAGAGGCTTGAAGGATGTCACATTTGAGAAGGATAAGCTATGTAGTGCATGTCAAGCCGGAAAGCAAGTGGGCAACACTCATCCATTGAAGTGCATTATGAGTACTTCCAAGGCATTTGAGTTGTTGCACATGGATCTATTTGGACCAACTACATACACAAGCATTGGTGGCAACAAGTATGGCTTTGTGATTGTGGATGATTTCACTAGATACACATGGGTATTCTTTCTTGGAGACAAGAGTGATGTATTTGACATATTCAAAAAGTTCATCAAGAGAGTGCAAAATGAGTTTAAGACCACAATCAAGAAAGTAAGAAGTGACAATGGAAATGAGTTTAGAAGCACAAGAGTTGATGAGCTATGTGATGAGCTTGGAATCAAGCATCAATTCTCGGCCAAGTATACACCTCAATCCAATGGCCTAGTTGAGAGGAAGAATCGAACCTTGATTGATATGGCAAGATCAATGTTGAATGAGTATAATGTGAGTCATTCATTTTGGGCCGAAGCAATCAATACGGCTTGCTTCTATAGCAACCGCCTCTATTGCCACAAGTTCCTAGAGAAGACACCATATGAGATCTTAAATGGAAGAAAGCCCAACATTGCATACTTTCAGGTATTTGGTTGCAAATGCTACATCTTGAAGAAGGGCACTAGATTGAGCAAGTTTGAGAAGAAATGTGATGAATGATTCTTACTTGGTTACTCCACTACTAGCAAAGCTTATAGAGTTTGGAATTTGGCTAGTGGTCAACTTGAAGAAGTTCATGATGTTGAGTTTGATGAAACAAATGGCTCTCAAGATGAGGAAGATAACTTGTATGATGTGAGAGGAACTCAATTGACTAATGCTATAAAAGAAATGGACATTGGTGATATTAGGCCAAAGCAAGTGATTGATGTGGATGACTACAAAGATCAAGTGCTCCAAAGTCCAATTACACAAGCTAGTGGTTCACTAATGCAAAATCAAGCTAGTACATCATCTCAAGTGTAACAAGATCAACAAGTGGCTAGTTCATCATCTCCAACTCATGATCAACATCAACATCTAAGCAATCAAGTGCAAGTGCTTCAACCAACCAACATTGCTAGAGACCATCCATTGGATTCCATCATTGGTGACATACAAAGGGGAGTTCAAAATAGATCAAGATTGGCATCATTTTGTGCACATTCTTCTTTGTGTCAATGGAAGAACCCAAGTACATTGATAAAGCATTGAGAGATCCGGATTGGGTAAATGCAATGCATGAAGAGCTCAACAACTTCAAGAGAAATGAAGTATGGGAACTAGTTGAGAGACCTAGTGATCACAATGTCATTGGAACAAGATGGGTCTTTCGCAACAAGCAAGATCAAGATGGAATAGTAGTAAGGAACAAAGCAAGACTAGTGGCTCAAGGTTACACACAAATAGAGGGTCTTGACTTTGGTGAAACTTATGCCCCGGTTGCAAGATTGGAAGCAATTAGGATTCTACTTGCCTATGCTTGTGCTCACAATATCAAGCTATTCAAATGGATGTAAAGAGTGCATTTCTCAATGGGTACATTCAAGAGGAGGTATATGTGGAGCAACCTCCCGGTTTTGAAGATGACAAGAAACCCAATCATGTATACAAGTTAAGGAAGGCTTTGTATGGATTGAAGCAAGCACCTAGAGCATGGTATGAAAGATTGAGAGACTTCTTGCTATCCAAAGGATTTGTCATGGGCAAAGTGGATACTACTCTATTCACCAAGAAGATTGGGAAAGACTTGTTTGTGTTGCAAATATATGTTGATGATATCATCTTCGGTTCAACCAATCAAGATTATTGTGATGAGTTTGGGAAAATGATGGCAAAGGAATTTGAAATGTCAATGATTGGTGAACTTAGTTTCTTTCTTGGACTTCGAATCAAGCAAATGAAGGAAGGAACATTTGTGAGCCAAACCAAATACATAAAAGATATGCTCAAGAAGTTTGGCATGGAAGATGCAAAGGGCATTACAACTCCAATGAGCACTAGTGGAAGCTTGATAGTGACAAGAGTGGCAACATGGTGGATCAAAAGCTATATAGATCAATGATTGGTAGCCTACTCTATGTGACGGCATCAAGGTCCGATGTGATGTTTAGTGTATGCATGTGTGCAAGATTTCAAGCCTCACCAAGAGAAAGTCATTTGAAGGCAACAAAGAGAATATTGAGGTACTTAAAGCATACACAAGATGTTGGATTGTGGTTCCCAAGGGTGCAAGCTTTGAGCTAATTGGATATTCGGATTCCGACTATGCCGGTGACAAAGTTGAGAGAAAGAGCACCTCCGGGACTTGTCAATTGTTGGGAAGATCATTTGTGTCATGGTCATCGAAGAAGCAAAATAGTATTGCACTATCTACCGCCGAGGCCGAATACATCGCCGCGGGTAGTTGTGCACAAATATTGTGGATGAAGGCAACATTGAAGGATTTTAGAATCAACTTCAAGAATGTGCCATTGCTATGTGACAA
This sequence comes from Saccharum spontaneum, assembly GCA_022457205.1. Lineage (NCBI taxonomy): Eukaryota > Viridiplantae > Streptophyta > Magnoliopsida > Poales > Poaceae > Saccharum > Saccharum spontaneum. Next base: position 37,239,198 of record CM039587.1, read on the forward strand.
TGAAAGTGCCATGAAGCTAACCAACAATCCGGTTCAACATAAAAAAACAAAGCATATTGATGTTCGCCATCACTTCATTAGAGATCATCAACAAAAGGGTGACATTGCAATTGAGAATGTGGGCACCGAAGATCAATTAGCCGATCTATTCACCAAGCCACTTGATGAGAAGAGATTTCACAAGCTAAAGACTGAGTTGAACATACTTGACTTCTCCAACATGAGTTGATGCACCCCAATGTTATGACATGCCTCTCCTTCGAGCCCCAAGGTACAATTGGTTGACATATCATACATTCTATGCTAAGGATTTGTTTAGTGCATCTAGTCATAATTTACATGTTCTAGGCTCATTCATGAAAATCAAATTACTTTGAAGTTTATATGGTGCCACTATTGTTTCCATGACTTGTATGATCTAGTGGTAGCATATAACCTGTTTAAGTAGCTTGTGATCCTAAGTGTTTAATCTAGATCACTTGTCTAAATATTTGCTTCAACATGGTGCATGATAACCCTTCTAGTGAGGTGTGAAGAAGCTTGCCCTTGTATCAAACCGAAGCATTTTATTTATGAAAGCAATCTAGGTTGAATCATAGACTTGATCCTCACCCCATAGTTCTACATGATAATCTATCTAAAATTGGTCCCTTGTGGTCATTGGTGCCAAAGGGGGAGAAATTGTGGTTCACAGAGATATATTCTAAAGGGGGAGAAAACCTAAAGGGGAGAATTGATAAAAGAAGGGGATCAACTAAAATTTTGAGCACACAAGTAGGGGGAGCAAGCTCTTAAACATGAATGTTGCATTTCTTTGTGCACTTCATATGTATGATGCATAGTTATGCATTTCTTTTTCTTCGATACTTTGCTTGTGTGATGTCTTGCTAGTATAATTTGAATGATGTATTGAGGTACTAGCATGAATAGGAAGTAGTTAGATTTTTCTTGCTTCATGTTTTCCAAAGTGGTACTAGAGCCTTGCTTATAATGTTGATCTCACGAGGTTTCTAGTTATGTTTGTGCTTTTCCAAGTGGTATCTAACTACACAAGGTGCTAAGATGGTATTTATCGCTACTCCGATGGTATCACGCTTCAAAGGTCTATAATCTAAAACACTTAGCACCTATTGGTAGGCAATGCTCCTATATTTTCCTATCTAAGCATGTATGCTTCCTAAATCCAAACATATAGCATACATGTAGAGGGAGTCATTGCTATCAATTTGAATTCATGATCACTTGTCCATACTTCTTACACATGGTAATATACTTGGACAATGTGACATGGGTTCAATAAAAATTTTCTCATAATATCTTTGTGAAAGGGTTGTCACCAATTACCAACAAGGGGGAGATTGAAAGCTCTATGTTTGGTGTTGGTAATTAGTGATAATGCCTAAGTACTAATCCTATGCCTAAGTTGTACGTAGCATATGAGGATTAGTACATTCCAAGGTTGGTGGCAAGATGGACATGGTGATCATGATAGCCACACTTGGATTTGGACGCAACCCTACGTGATCAAGGCAAAGGTATATGCTTAAGGGTTGTGTTTTAGTAACCAAGACACCTAGTGGGTGTGGTTACATTATAGGATAGATAGCCGTACTATAAAGAGGGGAATGACGCGGCTATTGAACTCCTAAGTGCCTCTAGGTGTGCATTTCATAATCATATGCATTTGGATAGAACTAATAACGCCTCGAAAAATGATTATGAAAATGCTAACACACTCGCACATGACGTGATCACTTGGTGGTGTTAGCACATTTGCGAAGGCGATGGAGTTTGAGCGGTAGAGAGGGTTTGGGGTCCTCTCTCCCTCCCGCCGAGCTTGCGAGGCAGGATTTAGGCGTTTTCGAGAAATTGAAACGCCTATTTTCCACTACGCCGGAAGTCGGAAATCAAATGGAGGTCACAGAGGTGACCGGACGCTGGACCGGACGCGGTCTCTGTTTGACCGGACGCGTCCGGTCAGTGTTCAGCGTCTACGCGTGTTCCAGCCTTTTGATCGAACGCGCAGCGCGTCCGGTCACAGTCGACCAGACACGTCCGGTCATTGAGGGAGCTTACTGGACTCCAACCGGATGCTGGTACAGTGGCGTCCGGTCAGTTCTGCAGCGCGTCTGGTCACTGCTTTGTTAGTGCGCTGCTCAGGCTTGACCAGCGCGTCCGGTCCATTACGGGACCAGCGCGTCCGGTCGAGCCCAGCGCGTCCGGTCCACGTGACCAGCGCGTCCGGTCGGTGCTTCGCGAATGTAGCCAATGTGCGATCGACGCGTCCGGTCAGTTTGACCAGCGCGTCCGGTCAGCGCGACTTCGGCTGTTTTAAGTTTCTAATGGCTATATTCGAAGGGGTACGTCTATAAATACTCGTTGGCCGGCTCAAAGCTCCAGCTCTTGGACATTTGACATACTTGTGAGCACTTTGAGCTAAGCAACTCCCCTCCCACTCATCTCTCTTGCTTCTTTGCTTATTCGAAGTGAGATTGAGTGATCCAAGTGCATTTGCATTGTGAAATTGCATCTAGTTGGCACTTGGTGGTTGATTTGCTGCTGAATTCTTGTTTCTCTTGGTGGTTGCTGCCACCTAGACGGCTTGGAGCAGCTTAGAGGCGTTGGCAAGAGTTGGTGATTGTTCTTGGCCACCTCCGGTGATTGTGAGGGGTTTGTGCCTACCTCGGCGAAGCACCAAAGGCAATATTAGTGGATTGCTCGTGTCATTTGCAACCTTTTGCCATTTGGTAGGTTCTTGTGGCACCTTTTGAGAGGCTAGGTGTGTGACCGATTAGCCACCGAACCACGTGGTGAAGAGGGACACAACGAGGACTAGCGTGCCGGCAAGCACGTGAACCTCAGGATAAATCTTGTGTCATCACTTTCATATTGTGATTGATTGATCCCGGTGTTTGGTTATCTTGGTATTCATTGTTGATTATATTGGTTGGCTCAATACTTCGCCCCTCGGTGAAACTCTCCTAACTCAACTCCACATTACCTTCTTAGTTACATTTGCTAGCTAGTTAGCTTTGCTATAGTAGCTCTTTTGTGTAGCTTGCTAGTTGTAGTTTCCTTCTCGGTTTGACTTGTGCGGTTGAGTGCAAATATACTAGAATTGTGAATTGGATAGGTGGCTTGCAAACACCCCGTGGGCTAAGCAAAACTCGCATCTCGCTATTTGTTATATTGATAAACTTGTTTAGCTTGTCTTTGTAGAATTTTTTTAAAGGCTATTCACCCCCCCCTCTAGCCATCAAGACCTTTCAGTGATCGACCCGCCAGCTGCTGAAAAACAAGGTATTAATCTAGAGATCCCAGAGTCATCTGCTAAAGGGGCACAGAAAAATAGAGGCAAACCTTATTGTTGGCACTGTCGTTCAAAGGGTCATACCATTCATGAATGCTCTATAGTTCTTTGCTGTGAGATTTGTTATGGTGACCATAAAACAAAACTTTGCCCAAATATGAAAAAAAAACAACTACATTTGTTGTTCCTTGTGGTTATGCTGTGGAAGGGCTTGGGTTTTATTTCATTCTAGTTACTGAGAATCCTAAAGTAAGTGCCCAAGAAACAAGAGCTGTGGTGCGTGTTTTGGAAAGTTCTATTACTGTCAATCAATTGATAGTGGAACTGGAAAAATTCCGACCAGACAAGAATCATAAGTGGGACATTAGGACAACTGGGACTGGTGCATTTATTATAAACTTTCCATCAGCTGATCTTTTAGACACAGTAGTTCAGTGGGGTCCTATGAACACCAAGACAGTAGAAGGAAAACTTCAGTTTGAAAAGGGAACTAAAAATGAGGTGCATAAATATGAAATTGAAAAAGTGTGGGTGCAATTTAGAGGACTACCCAGTGAGTTCAAGGAATTTCCCATTATCTGGGCAGTTGGAACTATACTGGGTGTCCCTCGAGCTGTGGACACTGTTTTTACAAAGAACACAGGAAGGGCAAGAGTGAAGGTAGCAGTGCTGGATCCAAGACTTATCCCAGATTATATGGATGTGGTCATTGGGGACTATGTATACGAGCTACAGTTTGCAGTAGTTGAGGAGGATTCTCTTACTGGTGAGCCACAGCTAATTGACTTGGACTCTACCAATGAGAATGGCCCAAAAGAAGATGACCCCAAAGAGGGAGAGAAGCCCAATGGAGGAGCACCTGCGGAAAAAATGGATTTGGATGGGAAAGTTACAAAAACTCAGGCACCAGGTAATGGTAATGGTGTACCACCATCTGCAGATGCACAGCAGTAGGCCCCCAATGGGGCGGCACAGCTGGAGGTTGTAGAGGAGGCTACCAGATCCAAGAGCAAACCTGTGAAACCTCAGAACAAGCCTAGAGCAGTTCTTTCTCAATCTGGAGGTGCTACAGAAGGTAGTGGGGCTTGGACAGCTACTTTGTTGCCACCGTAGATTGACTCTGGGACACAGATAAAAAAATTCAGCAGTGGGACTTCCTCACCTGTGCGGTCTAGCAAGAGGAATTCCTCTTCTGTGGACATGGATTCCACAGAGAAGGTAGCAAAGTTGAAGGCGAGGAAGAATCTGGAAACGCAATTAGAAAAAGGTAATCTACAACATTCCTTGTCTTTTATTTCTCGTGATGATTCTTCTATTTTAAATTCTTCTTTGTCTCTAGGGGTTGTTTTAGGCAATAATGATCAAGATGTATTTAACTCATTAAAACATTTAAAAGATATTGAGCATAATAGATTGTTGCAAGATGCTAAGTTAAGAGATGAGAACTTTGTTTTACCATAAGATGCTTCAACTGTTTGTTCCACTGAGGATAACATAGATCTCGAAGCTTTAAACCTTATTTGTTCAGGAATTGCAGAGGGGCTATGTGATCGGGGTTGTGATCCTTTGATCTTATAGACACCTATATCACAAAAAGCAGTTGGCCGCCCCAGCTCTAAAAAGAATAATAGAAAAAAATATAGTTCAAGATGAAAGGTATTTTTTATAACTGTAATGGTTTTGCTGATACTAAAAAGTATATATTCCTATCAGAGTTAACAAAGGAAAAAAGTCTAGATTTCATTGCCTTATCAGAGACTGGTAGAGCTAGCTTTCCAGCAAATACTCTTAATACCATTTGTGCTGGTAGAGACTTTATTTGGCACAGCATGGCCCCAAGAGGTAGATCCGGTGGCATGATTCTAGGCATTCATTTGTTGACTTTTGATATTGGGGAAATTGAAGAGGGAGAATTCTTCACCCGTTTCAAACTAAGATACAAAGAACATGATTTCAAATTTAACCTAATTTCAGTTTATGGCCCAGCTCAAGTAGATCAAAAGGCTAATTTCTTGTCTGAGGTAGTGCGGGTATGTTCAAAGGACACCATACCTATTATTATAGGTGGTGACTTTAATATTATCCGTAGACCAGACGAAAAGAATAATGATAATTACAGAGACAGATGGCCTTTTATGTTCAATGCAGTAATTGACAGTCTAAATCTTAGAGAGATAGAGTTGACAGGAAGAAAATTCACTTGGGCAAACAACATGCCAAACCAAACTTTCGAGAAACTAGATAGAGTCTTAGTTTGCATAGATTTTGAATCACAATTTTCTCATACCTCAGTACATGCTCTTAATAGAGAAATATCTGACCATACACCTATGCTATTCTCTACAAATAATGCATCTACAACTTATCAACCTCAATTCAAATTTGAATTAGGTTGGTTGTTAAGAGATGGCTTTTGTGAGATGGTTTCTGAGGTGTGGCAGAATACTCTAGTCTCAGGTTCACCTATTGAGAGGTGGCAACTGAAAATTAGGAGATTAAGACAGTACCTTTGAGGTTGGGCAAAACATGTGAGTGGGATTTACAAGAAAGAAAAGGCTATTCTCTTAGTTAAGCTGGATGCATTAGATAAAAAAGCAGAGCTTGCTGCTCTAAATGACTGAGAGGAATTTAAAACATGTTCTAAATCAACCACTTGCGGAACTTTTGAGAGAAGAACTTAAATGTTACCAAAGGGCCAAAGTGAAACACCTGTTATAAGGAGATGCCAATACAAAATATTACCATTTATTAGCCAATGGAAGGCACAGAAAAACTCGTATTTTCCAACTTGAGGATGGCGATAGTATTATAACTGGTGATGCTCAACTTAAACAGCATATTACTAGTTATTACAAAAGCATGTTCGGTCCGTCTGATGTTTCTCTAATGACTTTAGATGAATCACAGACGGGGGATATACCTCAAGTTTCAGATTTGGAAAATGAGTTTTTAACATCTCCTTTCACTGAGGAAGAAGTTCGAGTGGCAATCTTCCAAATGGAACATAATAAGGCGCCTGGCCCGGATGGTTTTCCTCTGGAGTTTTATCAAGTTTTCTAGGGTCTTATTAAAGACGATTTGATGGCATTGTTCTCAGATTTCTATCAGGGAACACTGCCTCTAAATCGTCTCAATTTTGGCAATATCATTTTGTTGCCCAAAAAGACTGATGCAAGAGTGATTCAACAATACAGACCTATCTGTTTGTTGAATGTCTCTTTTAAAATCTTCACTAAAGTGGCGACAAATAGACTGTCTTCGATTGCCTAAAAACTGATAAGACCAACTCAGACAGCTTTTTTAACAGGTAGAAATATTATGGAGGGCGCTGTCATATTACATGAAACTGTTCACGAACTACATAAAAAAAACAAGATGGAGTGATTTTTAAAATAGACTTCGAGAAGGCATATGACAAAGTAAACTGGAATTTCTTACAACAAACACTAAGAATGAAGGGGTTTTCACAAAGATGGTGTGAATGGATTCGACTTTTCACACAAGGTGGCAATGTAAATATTAAGGTTAACGACCAGTTAGGACCCTACTTCTAGACAAAAAAAGGTTTAAGGCAAGGTGACCTCATGTCGCCCATACTATTTAATATAGTGGTTGATATGTTGGCCATACTGATTGCCAGAGCTAGAGATGCTGGACAGGTAGAAGGGGTTATCCCTCATCTTATTCAAGATGGTTTGTCCATCCTTCAGTATGCGGATGACACAGTGATCTTTATGAGCCACGGTGTTAAGAAAGTTGTCAATATGAAGTTATTGTTAAGCACTTTCGAGCAACTATCTGGCCTAAAAATTAATTTCCACAAAAGTGAAGTCTTTTGTTTTGGTCAAGCCAAAGATCACGAGAACTTCTATTCGCAACTGTTTGGATGTGCCGTGGGTAAGTACCCACTCAGATACTTGGGACTCCCTATGCATTTCAGGAAACTGCTTAATAAAGACTGGAAGAACATAGAGGAACGAATTGAGAAAAGACTTAGTGGCTAGAAAAGTAAGATGTTAACAACCGGTGGTAGGTTGGTTCTCATAAACTCGGTGCTTTCTAGCTTACCGATGTTTATGATGTCTTTCTTTGAAATGCCAAAAGGGGTTCTAGAAAAGTTGGATTGTTTTAGATCTCATTTTTTTGGCAAAATGATAATCATAAAAAAATATAGATTAGTCAAATGGGAAATCATGTGCCAACCTAAAGACCAAGGTGGGTTGGGGATCCAGAATTTAGAGATTCAAAATAAATGTCTGCTTAGTAAATGGTTGTTTAAATTATTAAATGAGGATGGTTTGCGGCAAGAATTGTTAAGAAATAAATATATAAAAAATAAGACGCTAGGAAGCTATGAGAAGAAACCAATGGACTCGCACTTTTGGAAAAGTCTTATGAATGTGAAAGACACTTTTTTAGGCTTTGGTCACTTTAATGTCAAAGATGGTTCACAAACTAGATTTTGGGTTGACACTTGGCTGGGCAACAAACCTCTTAAGGATAAGTTTCCTACGTTGTTTAACATTGTGAGAAGGAAGCAAGATTCCATTGCTACAGTTTTGAGCTCTCCTTTACTAAATATCTCCTTTTGGAGAAATTTGGTGGGTAGAAATTTGATAAATTAGCAGCGTATTGTAGCTTCCTTACAACATGTTAACTTACTCTAGGAACGAGATGTGTTTGTTTGGGGTTTCAATGCATCTGGAACCTTCATAGTCAAGTCTATGTATGCTGCGTTAATTAACAATGGAGTTAGAGTGTCGCAAGATATTTGGCAAACAAAGTTACCAATGAAAATTAAAATTTTATGTGGTATTGAAGAGAGAAGTGATTCTAACTTGTCACACCCGGTTTTCTAAAGAACAAAACCAGGCTAATCATATGTGTGCCCAGGAAGTCCACACATATGCCAGAATGAAAAAGTATCAGAAACAATGTTATTATATAACGTATACATAGCTATATTAACACTTACATCAGAGTATCGCGAACGGTGACTAAACTTCAGGCTCCATTCTTCTCAGGGACGGCTGACTGGGGGTAACATATGCCTAGCACTTCTACTAGTCTTCTGGAAACTCCACTACACCTTTGTCCTTCTTCCGAGTAGCATCTTACTACACACTGGAGTGTGGAGGAAATAGCAAGAGTGAGTCCATGTCGAACTCAACAAATATAACACGGGGTTCATGAGGCACAAAAGGGCTAGACACTGTTTGACTGCATTTAGCTTTTAATCATCATATAATTAGCAATTGAGTAGCATCAAGGTATTCCAATCCCATTAATGAATCAATGATCAATTGTAATAAGGATAATGAATAGCATTAACATGAGCATAATAATAATCAACAATAATTAAGCATGATATAATAATGGTGATCAACTATTCTGTAAGAATCCCCAAGGCCGCTCGTATCCGTGAGCACGGCTAGTATACCAGTTTATTAAACTCTGCGCAGAGGTGTACACTTTCACTGTGAGTCATGATTTCCAAATGCATGGGTTTGCAAGGCCCAAAACATCGGAAACCATATAAAGCCATTCAAAAGTTCGTCTAACAAGTTAGGGCCATTAGATTCACTTGGCAGGCAGATGTAGAACCCCCCTTCCCAGTGACACAACAACCGCAGCCTATACACACTAGGCCAGGGGCTCGCCCTACACCCAACGTGGCAAGCCTTTCTTACGCCATTTAAGGTAACCTCTAACAAGCTAGAAAAGGTCTCTTGAACAACTAGAGCCAGAGCCATATAGCCCTCACAGCTGTACTGTATATCCCGGTTATCACTTACAGATAAGTCCTTATGGAGAGAAACCAGAGCAACAATATAACCCCTTGCTCTAGCCCCCTTTTCAATAGTAATAAAATCATCTTAATGGTTGGTTGCATAATTCATTAATCCAATTACAAGATCATCGTTTATAATTAAGCGCTAGCAATAGCTACCCAAATGCACAACCCATAGGTGACAAGGAAATAAGATATCAATAGCTAAGTTATAATCTCTATGGTTGTCAAGGAGGACACATGCATATGTATGATAATTTCAGTGAATAGGTAACAAGGATGGTCCCATGTTATACTTGCCTTTTTCCCAAAGTTAAGCTACTCGAAATCTTCAGCTGCTATCTTTCGGTCTCCAACTTTTGCTTCGACTGACGTTCCTCAGCTCCTAGTCTTCAGCGTTGACGAACCACGCTTCCTCTACTCGTAGCAACCAAGCAGAACAGACAAACAAACAAACACGACTAAGGACATACATCAAACAAAAGCGATGCTTAAAAAGAGAGCGCACTAGACGAAACGGGGCTACAATCACGAGAGCGCAAGAATGACGGTGAACGGAACTGCCATTGCTAACACGTAGCTTATGGCCGGCATGGTTTCAACGCAACACTAACAACATACAAGCAAACAAGGTAGACTAAGAACACCCCACCACATCAGAGAAAACATCGTACTAAAAGAGAACTGATGCTACGAGGTCACAAGAAACACGAAAACGGAACTATTATCAAAAGATACAACTAGCGGAGTTCTATATTCTATATATTATAAAAGAATAGAAAAAGCGTATAAGCTCGATTTAGTTTAGCAAACCATATGCAAGTCACTAATTCATTTTAGTCAAAACATATCTTAATTCAAAAGGTGAATTGAACTGTTCATGTTTTATTTAAAAACTGTCATATAATTCAGTCAAGTTAAACCTTAATCATACAAAAGAAAAGTATATATGAAAGCAACCAAACAAGTTTATCACACATGCAACGTGTTAATCAAATTATAATAATCTAGAAACACAAATATGTTAACAATTAACCATATTAATTTTGATGTACAAATTTTCGAAGTTAAACATCTATATTGCTGTTAATTCGAAACTAGCTGCACACATATATTAATCAATTTAATATTGAACTATATATATATATACAGAATACATGTGGCAACTGAACGAAATCACTTATATTTTAAGGTTGAACTAAGCATCTTATAATTCAAAAGACATTTAGTTTAATATTAATTAGATTAACATTAATTTAGGACAGACTGCCCATGTTGCGTTTAATTAGAAACTCAATTACACAAACATAAATCAAATTAATATCTAACTTATAAATTTCAAAGATGTAAGACATGTTAAACGTTGTTGCTAACACATAACTTCGATCGACACTATTGCAAAACAACAAGAACAGATTTAAACCGGGATTGCTTTTAATTGGAAAACTATTAAATAAATATATTAATCTAATTACTATTTAAATTAATAAATTCATAACCAAATGACATGATAAACATCGTTACTAATACATAGTTTATGTCGACACAAACACGACACGACGCGAATGGAATTATAACCCTTAGTTAAGTTATTTTCTAATTAACAACAATTAAATAATTATTAATCAATAAGTTTCTAAATCAATAAATTTATAATTATGAGACATGACTAACATTGGTACTACCGCGTAGAGCGCGACTACACGGATCTAACGCGACTTGAATCACTCGAATCAGACGTAAAACAAGAAAACAACGGAGATAATACGAACAATGGCAATCGTGTAATTACCGGCATCTTCTTCCTCTCTTCCTGTGCAGGACGTATGGACCATGGTGGCCTATCATGCCGATTGCTGACTGCCGCCGCTGCTGTACTTGTGCGGAAGGAAGGGGAAGGGCTTCAGCCGAGATGCGCTGCCGGCCGGGCACCAGGCCATGCCCGGGGTGGCACGCCCAAGGGGCAGCGGCGGCTGGCCATGTGCAGACAGCCTGCACGCTCGGGCACGGCAGCGGCGCTGCCATCGCGCAGGGGGCGCGCGGGGCTGCGGGGTTGGGCGCGGGTTGGCCCCGTGGGCGCGCCTGCTTGGTGGTGGCACGAGTGGGGCGCAGGTGGCCAGTGAAGATGATGGTTAGGCCGGCCATGGTGGTTGCTCGCCGGAGAAGGAAAAGAGGACATGGGAAACAATCAAACGGTGATGGATTCGCAGAAAGGAATACATGACGGTGTAGAGAAGATCGAGATGAACCTCGGGGTGGAAGCGGAATTCGCCAGAGATGTCCAAGGTGGTCGGAAAAGCTCGCCGAACCATCGCCGGAAGTTCACCGGAACCAAGCTGTAGATGCAGAACTTCGGCGAGAGGTGGAGGGAGCTACGAGCGGCGGCTCACGATAAGGGTTGTACTTCTGAAATCAGGGCGTCGAGGGCTACGCCGTCATATATATAGTCGTCATATATATAGTCGTAGAGTTTGGAAACTTTTCAGATTTTCTTAATTGCGGGATTATTTTAATTCCGCGAATAAAATAATTCCAGAAAATCTAAAATTACCTTTTTGGCCGCGAAAAATAGCCCGGAGCTCAGAAAAATCACGGGAAAAATCCTGGAGACTCTTGGAAAGATAAGGAACTCAACTAAATGAGTTTGAGCTCATGAAAAGATGGATGAAGAGATCAAGGAAAAATATTAAGCTCACGAAAATTAAAATTTTAAATCCAGAAAATACCAAAAAGTTTTCCGATGAGAAATAAACGTCGTCCTATGGTATTTTAAAAATAATAGCACTCACCAACACCAAAGACAAGCATCATACAAACACCACATTATCAAATTAATATGAAAAAGTTTAAAACCACAATTTTTTATATTTAAATTAAAAGCAACTTAACTTATCTAATAAATTTATTCAGATATTGAAATAATTTATTTTATTTAGTGTTTTTCATGCACAACCCAAAATAAAAAATTTTGGATGTGATAAATCTACCCCACTTAACAGGAATCTCGTCCCGAGATTCGGAGAGACTAGGGAGAAAGATAAAGTTGATATGCAATTCTTCACTCTTTCTTGATCAACTCTTATCCAATGATGATGTCACAAGCTCAAAACCAACTTTGTAAAGGTGTCCTTTAGGCCCTTACGATCCTTGTAGATGGTTTCAACAATTTACCAACCCTAAGAAAAGATATCTTCCTTGATAATGACTTTGCAACCATGTAGATAGCTGATGCTTCCAGGTGACGAAATAGAACATATAAACCTCCATCTTGTATCGTCTTTAGTTTGACAACCCCCTTAAGAAGAGATCAACTGGAGAACACCAATGAATAGATTACATTCGTTTCTGAGTGATAACTACCATCATGTCCTTCTACCATCTCAAAGAGATTCATGAGCATATGCAAGAACAAGTAACCTCCATTTTCTCACGAGCAGAAAAATGGCAGTGCGGAAATCCAATTATAACTCGAGTTCTGTGAATCTAACAATGTCGTAGCTTATACCGTTGGAAAGCTTATCAAATTTACTACAACTTCCTTATAGAACACTTCTCCAGATTCTGCGGTTAAGGTAGTCAAAAACTGTGCACAATAGAAACTATTCTAGGTTGCTGACAGCACAGATGCGTCGCCTTGTGATTTTCATAATTCCCAAACCATAATAGCTATCAGGGTGGTTCTTACGGTCAGAGAAAGATATTGAAGTCTACTATTGTCCAGAATTTATCCATGATTTTTGGGCGTCCAAAAATAGAGATATAAGCTAAGGAAGACAGACTGCTCTGAAAAGACAGGATAAGGTAAAAACGAGATTCAGATAGACTAGAGAGATAGATGACACTAATCTTCAAGTCTTCATGCTTCTTTGATTTGTGCTGATGAGATATAAGACATGGATTAAGTATAGCCAAAAGATGACACGAAAGATAAAGTTTGATCTTCAGTTCTTCGTACCTCGTCGCTTGAGATTAATGATGGTAGCGGACACTACCTCACTTAACAAAGATTTTGTTCCAGCTGACAATGTCATTGAAGGCAACACTTTCTTTAAGACTTGCTGCTAATGATAAGTCCTTCACTTAAAACTTACTAAACATACTTGATATGGGGGTGATGTCATCTAAGTTTTCATGAAACTAACTATAGACTTCCAACATCTCCTTCCTATGTCGTCCATGCTAACTTGTATAGAGTATGTTGAATTGAATGTTGAACTCCCAACTAGCTTGAAGTGAAGACCAGTCCTGACGAATACTCGAGCTTCTTGTAGATGATCCAACAAAGCACTGATCCCAAGCAAACAACACTAGCACATGAGTAGACTTCCAATCATAGAGATAACCACTTCTTCCAAGTGAAGCACTAGAACATACGAAACCTTCATCTTGCAACACTCACAACTTTGCTACCCCCTTAAGAAAAAGAAACTAGGGGACACCAAAGTAACTTGCATCTCCTTTTATACTAGATAACCCTAATCATCTCTAATGTAAGATTCCAAGGCAAATCAATGAGATTCAAAGATATCCAAAGATATATTCACTTATACAAGATAAGGAAGTAATGCAGAAAATTTCTGGGCGAATTCCAATTTTAGCAGTTCAGTAAATCTGGCATAACTCGAGCTACAAAGATCCAAATGAAGTGATCTTTACATGGTTGGAAAGCTTATGAAATTATCTACGACTTTTATTCACAACACTTTTCCAGGTTCTGTCATTAAATTAATCAAAAACAGATCTTAGCCAAAACTGTTCCAGAATTCCAGACTGTGCAGTAACCTCAACTTAGAACAGGTATATCTCTTAGCTCAAAATAGATAAAAAGATAAGTCCAGTGGGTTTGGAAAGATACAGAAGTCTAGTTATTCCCAGTAAAATTTCATAAATTTCTCATGTCCATATCTTGAGATATAACAGAAACATTGCAGACTGCTATAGAAATCAGCATGCGGAGTATTACGTAAAACCTACCCCACTTAACATGGATCGAGCTACTCCTCAAGACTTATACCTTCCGAGCCACCTTTGAAACAAGAGAACAAGGCAACACACAAGCAACACATCAAGAAAAATGAGCATACATCACATCATCGATACTACACGTGCTTCTTCAACAATGGTGGTCATCCTAAATGGCAGATTATAGATGATGAAAGACCATCGAATCTTTGAACCAGGTAAGATCAGAAAACTTTTAGTAAAAACAATATAAAACAAAATCCAAGGGAGTTAGAAATAATAGCTCAAAGGAAACTATCAAGGAGAGGATACAACAGGACAAGGAAGAGGAAATAGTCAAAATCAATGAGTCAAGGGATGACAAAATAGTTTTATAGTAAAATAAGCTTTAGAATACGTCCGGTGCTACTTGGCATACGTCCTACAGTCAACACCGCTCTGATACCACTCTGTCACACCCGGTTTTCTAAAGAACAAAACCAGGCTAATCATATGTGTGCCCAGGAAGTCCACACATATGCCAGAATGAAAAAGTATCAGAAACAATGTTATTATATAACGTATACATAGCTATATTAACACTTACATCAGAGTATCGCAGAACGGTGACTAAACTTCAAGCTCTATTCTTCTCAGGGACGGCTGACTGGGGGTAACATATGCCTAGCACTTCTACTAGTCTTCTGGAAACTCCACTACACCTTTGTCCTTCTTCCGAGTAGTATCTTACTACACACTGGAGTGTGGAGGAAATAGCAAGAGTGAGTCCATGTCGAACTCAACAAATATAACACGGGGTTCATGAGGCACAAAAGGGCTAGACACTGTTTGACTGCATTTAGCTTTTAATCATCATATAATTAGCAATTGAGTAGCATCAAGGTATTCCAATCCCATTAATGAATCAATGATCAATTGTAATAAGGATAATGAATAGCATTAACATGAGCATAATAATAATCAACAATAATTAAGCATGATATAATAATGGTGATCAACTATTCTGTAAGAATCCCCAAGGCTGCTCGTATCCGTGAGCACGGCTAGTATACCAGTTTATTAAACTCTGCGTAGAGGTGTACACTTTCACTGTGAGTCATGATTTCCAAATGCATGGGTTTGCAAGGCCCAAAACATCGGAAACCATATAAAGCCATTCAAAAGTTCGTCTAACAAGTTAGGGCCATTAGATTCACTCGGCAGGCAGATGTAGTGATGAGATACAGGCCCGATCTTCCGAGAGGTAACCGGTAAGTTCGACTTGTGGAGATCTCGACGTTGGCGATCCGGCTTCAAATCAGACACGATTCGAACCCTGCAACCGTTACACCACTGCTCCGTTGGTTATCAACCAAGCACAACTTGATTGACCTCGCCAAGAAGGCTTTTCCTGCAAGCGAATCGAAGAACACAAGCAAGAAGGTAAAAACACGCAATCTGAAATTGCAAATATGAATGATGCGAATATCAATAGGGTTCAAGAACTCGGTTCCAAAGGACTAATCGACACAGTGGAGGAGATCAAGAACAGGGGCCCTGGATCACTGTAAAAGGATTTGTCACCACAGTTACAATGAACGATTCAGTTTCTCAAAGGAAAACTAAACTCTAAACAAAACCCAATTGTCTAGCAGCGGCGGCGGCTGTTTTTATAGTCTAAGACTCGACCTAGGGTTGAGGACGGCCAGGGGTTGGGCGCCCACAACTTGGGCTTAAGGCCCGATACGATACATGGCCAAGTTGGCCCAAATAGGTGACACAGCACCTTGTCGTGGTCACACAGAATGATCCACGAACCTTCTGGAGCTGGGACCAGATCCAAAACGACGGCGTCGTCGTCCCCTTTCCAACGCATCCAAGAACGCCCCGTTTCGATGTCGTATGCAAGAGTTATGACCAAAACAGTGACGACATGTCTGCTGAATCCGAGGGTGACGTGGCAGCTGAGTTGGAGACGAATTACAACTTGGGGAAGACCATAGCGTCGGTGTGTCCAGCGTGGCGATGTCCTCATCATGTAGAACCCCCTTCCCAGTGGCACAATAACCGCAGCCTATACACACTAGGCCAGGGGCTCGCCCTACACCCAACGTGTCAAGCCTTTCTTACGCCATTTAAGGTAACCTCTAACAAGCTAGAAAAGGTCTCTTGAACAACTAGAGCCAGAGCCATATAGCCCTCACAGCTGTACTGTATATCTCGGTTATCACTTACAGATAAGTCCTTATGGAGAGAAACCAGAGCAACAATATAACCCCTTGCTCTAGCCCCCTTTTCAATAGTAATAAAATCATCTTAATGGTTGGTTGCATAATTCATTAATCCAATTACAAGATCATCGTTCATAATTAAGCGCTAGCAATAACTACCCAAATGCACAACCCATAGGTGACAAGGAAACAAGATATCAATAGCTAAGTTATAATCTCTATGGTTGTCAAGGAGGACACATGCATATGTATGATAATTTCAGTGAATAGGTAACAAGGATGGTCCCATGTTATACTTGCCTTTTTCCCAAAGTTAAGCTACTCGAAATCTTCAGCTGCTATCTTTCGGTCTCCAACTTTTGCTTCGACTGACGTTCCTCAGCTCCTAGTCTTCAGCGCTGACGAACCACGCTTCCTCTACTCGTAGCAACCAAGCAGAACAGACAAACAAACAAACACGACTAAGGACAGACATCAAACAAAAGCGATGCTTAAAAAGAGAGCGCACTAGACGAAACGGTGCTACAATCACGAGAGCGCAAGAATGACGGTGAACGGAACTGCCATTGCTAACACGTAGCTTATGGCCGGCATGGTTTCAACGCAACACTAACAACATACAAGCAAACAAGGTAGACTAAGAACACCCCACCACATCAGAGAAAACATCGTACTAAAAGAGAACTGATGCTACGAGGTCACAAGAAACACGAAAACGGAACTATTATCAAAAGATACAACTAGCGGAGTTCTATATTCTATATATTATAAAAGAATAGAAAAAGCGTATAATCTCGATTTAGTTTAGCTAACCATATGCAAGTCACTAATTCATTTTAGTCAAAACATATCTTAATTCAAAAGGTGAATTGAATTGTTCATGTTTTATTTAAAAACTGTCATATAATTCAGTCAAGTTAAACCTTAATCATACGAAAGAAAAGTATATGTGAAAGCAACCAAACAAGTTTATCACACATGCAACGTGTTAATCAAATTATAATAATCTAGAAACACATATATGTTAACAATTAACCATATTAATTTTGATGTACAAATTTTCGAAGTTAAACATCTATATTGCTGTTAATTTGAAACTAGCTGCACACATATATTAATCAATTTAATATTGAACTATATATATATACAGAATACATGTGGCAACTGAACGAAATCACTTATATTTTAAGGTTGAACTAAGCATCTTATAATTCAAAAGACATTTAGTTTAATATTAATTAGATTAACATTAATTTAGGACAGACTGCCCATGTTGCGTTTAATTAGAAACTCAATTACACAAACATAAATCAAATTAATATCTAACTTATAAATTTCAAAGATGTAAGACATGTTAAACGTTGTTGCTAACACATAACTTCGATCGACACTATTGCAAAACAACAAGAACGGATTTAAACCGGGATTGCTTTTAATTGGAAAACTATTAAATAAATATATTAATCTAATTACTATTTAAATTAATAAATTCATAACCAAATGACATGATAAACATCGTTACTAATACATAGTTTATGTCGACACAAACACGACACGACGCGAATGGAATTATAACCCTTAGTTAAGTTATTTTCTAATTAACAACAATTAAATAATTATTAATCAATAAGTTTCTAAATCAATAAATTTATAATTATGAGACATGACTAACATTGGTACTACCGCGTAGAGCGCGACTACACGGATCTAACGCGACTTGAATCACTCGAATCAGACGTAAAACAAGAAAACAACGGAGATAATACGAACAATGACAATCGTGTAATTACCAGCATCTTCTTCCTCTCTTCCTGTGCAGGACGTATGGACTATGGTGGCCTGTCATGCCGATTGCTGACTGCCGCCGCTGCTGTACTTGTGCGGAAGGAAGGGGAAGGGCTTCAGCCGAGATGCGCTGCCGGCCGGGCACCAGGCCATGCCCGGGGTGGCACGCCCAAGGGGCAGCGGCGGCTGGCCATGTGCAGACAGCCTGCACGCTCGGGCACGGCAGCGGTGCTGCCATCGCGCAGGGGGCGCGCGGGGCTGCGGGGTCGGGCGCGGGTTGGCCCCGCGGGCGCGCCTGCTTGGTGGTGGCACGAGTGGGGCGCAGGTGGCCAGTGAAGATGATGGTTAGGCCGGCCATGGTGGTTGCTCGCCGGAGAAGAAAAAGAGGACATAGGAAACAATCAAACGGTGATGGATTCGCGGAAAGGAATACATGACGGTGTAGAGAAGATCGAGATGAACCTCGGGGTGGAAGCGGAATTCGCCAGAGATGTCCGAGGTGGTCGGAAAAGCTCGCGAACCATCGCCGGAAGTTCGCCGGAACGCAAGCTGTAGATGCAGAACTTCGGCGAGAGGTAGAGGGAGCTACGAGCGGCGGCTCACGATAAGGGTTGTACTTCTGAAATCAGGGCGTCGAGGGCTACGCCGTCATATATATAGTCGTAGAGTTTGGAAACTTTTCAGATTTTCTTAATTTCGGGATTATTTTAATTCCGCGAATAAAATAATTCCAGAAAATCTAAAATTACCTTTTTGGCCGCGAAAAATAGCCCGGAGCTCAGAAAAATCACGGAAAAAATCCTGGAGACTCTTGGAAAGATAAGGAACTCAACTAAATGAGTTTGAGCTCATGAAAAGATAGATGAGAGATCAAGGAAAAAGATTAAGCTCACGAAAATTAAAATTTTAAATCCAGAAAATACCAAAAAGTTTTCCGATGAGAAATAAACGTCGTCCTATGGTATTTTGAAAATAATAGCACTCACCAACACCAAAGACAAGCATCATACAAACACCACATTATCAAATTAATATGAAAAAGTTTAAAACCACAATTTTTTATATTTAAATTAAAAGCAACTTAACTTATCTAATAAATTTATTCAGATATTGAAATAATTTATTTTATTTAGTGTTTTTCATGCACAACCCAAAATAGAAAATTTGGATGTGACATAACTAAAGATAACTTAGCTAGGAGAAATTGGACTGGAGACAAGTCTTGTTGCTTATGCCATTTCTCCGAATCAATTCAACATCTTTTTTTATTGCTTCTATGCCAAGTTTTTGTGGCACTCTATACACTTACTTTTTGGAATTTTACCCCCCACTAGTATAGAGGATTTGTTTGACAATTGGTCAAAACTAGGTAATGAAAATTATAATACATTGTTATTAACGGCAGCAGCAGCACTTTTGTAGGCAATTTGGCTAACAAGGAATGAAATAGTTTTTGACAAATGCAAACCCAAATCTCTTTTGCAGGTACTCTTCAGAGGAACGCACTGGCTATGTCAATGGGCCAGCCTGCAGCGGCATGAAGATCTTAAAGATCAATTAATCTGTGCGGCAAAACACCTAGAGACGTCGACTTTAGCTTTCTTTGGTTCCAATTGGTGGCTTTTGCAAAGACATATTGGTTTTGTTTAGTCCAGAACTGTTTTGTTATTCCTGTAGTCGTGTGAGTGGCTGTAAGTTACAGCAAACTTTGTGCCCGTATCGGTCGTTTGTAATATTTGGTCTGATTCTATCCTCGGATAGATGAAGCCGGATATTTTATCCTTTATTAAAAAAACAGAACTATAGACGTGCTTGTCTCCTACCTCGATTTGTGTGCAGCTTCTGCATCTGCAAGGGAAAGAACGCAGCAAAACCAGTTTTCCTCCGCCTGCCTCGGTACGAGCGGACGATACAGCCGGAGGACGACAGCATCGTCTCAGTTTCGACGGGGCAGAGATTAGAACTTCGGCTTCAACTTGGACTCCGCCTTGGACTTGAGCCAACTGACGACGAATTGCAGATTGACGGCACAAAAGAAATTGCAGATCGATTCCGCCACAATATACAACAAATCGATATATCTATGCGTCGGTGACGTGCAAAGATGGAATATAAACCGAGTCGGATACAACAGGCAGAGAAGTTTGCACGAAAAAATTCGGGCGTTTGGGTATATATCGAAACATATTTTCTTAATTTATAAGAAAAATTAGTTATTTTTCACGTTCGTCTTTTTACTAGATCTCTATTGTCTTTAACGTATCACGCTAGGAATCTTATACCTTACATGTAAGAGCAAGGACGATGAAGGACTCATATAGCACGACGTCTAAATCGAACGGTTATTATAGAGAGAAGTCTTACATCTTACGTGTAGGTGGAAAAACCATTGTCTCGTAGGTAGTTAGGAAAAGAGATGGCCGGACCAAACCAAAATTAGGGGGCGAAAAATTTTGCATCTTTATTATTAGAAAATAAATAAATATAAATATAGATTAGGTATATAGATATAAGTTTCGTTCTGTTTTTCTCTGTATATTTTTCTGTTGTTTTTTTTCAAGTCCGTTTCCTTTTTTATTTATGTGTCCGTCTCCATTTTTTTAGTTCCCAAGAACTATTCGGACATTGCGTTGGCTGGGGACCGCCAGGACGCACGCGGACTCAGCTGTCGATAAACACAACCCCACGGCAAGTCGGTACAGTACAGAAGTCGATTCCGTTTTGCAGGTGGTAATCCAAATACAAATAAATACGTCCGTACCAACAATAATTTCGCATTAGAGCCTCGACGATCCGCCGCACGCTAAGCCCAACCCGGGGCGACGAGATGGTGCTGTCGCAGCTAAGCGGGAGCATCAAAGGTGCGCTAGCGCGGATGTGCAACGCAATGTTTGTGGACGAGAAGGTGCTCAACGAGTGCGTGAACGAGATCTCCCGCGCGCTCCTGCAGGCCGACGTCCGCTTCGAGACGGTCCGCGGCGTGCAGGCCAGCATCAAGAGCAGCGTCAACCTGCCGGCGCTCGCGGACGGCACCAACAAGCGCCGCGTCATCCATCGGGCCGTCGTTGCCGAGCTGCGCCGGATGCTGGACCCCGGGAACGGGAGGCCGTCCTTCACCCCGAGCAAAGGGAGGAAGCCGGCCAGCGTGGTGATGTTCGTCGGCCTGCAGGGCTCCGGGAAGACCACCACCTGCGTCAAGTACGCGGCCTACCACCGCCGGACGAAGGGGTTCAGCCCGGCGCTGGTGTGCGCCGACACGTTCCGCGCGGGCGCCTTGGACCAGCTGAAGCAGAGCGCGACGAAAGCCGGCATCCCGTTCTACGGGAGCCACACCGAGTCGGACCCCGTGAAGGTGGCCGTGGAGGGCGTGGACAGGTTCAGGAACCAGGAGGGCTGCGACCTCATCGTCGTGGACACGAGCGGGCGCCACAGGCAGGAGGCCGCGCTCCTGGAGGAGATGCGGCAGGTCGCGGACGCCACGAGGCCCGACCTGGTGGTGTTGGTGATGGACGCCAGCATCGGCCAGGCCGCGTTCGAGCAGGCGCAGGCGTTCAGGCACAGCGCCCCGGTTGGCGCCGTGATCGTCACCAAGATGGATGGCCACGCCAAGGGCGGCGGCGCGCTCAGCGCCGTCGCGGCCACGAAAAGCCCCGTGATCTTCATCGGGACCGGAGAGCATGTTCCAGACCTGGAGGCCTTCGACGCCAAGTCCTTTGTGAGTCGTCTGCTAGGCTTGGGAGACCTGTCTGGCTTCATGGACAAGATCCATGATGTAATTTCTGGTCCTGCTGATGACAACACATCACCGTGTCAGATTCTGGAGGAGCTGACAAAAAAGGGAAACTTCACGCTCAGAGATCTGCGCAAGCTGTTCCGGGCAGTGCAGAGTATGGGCCCTCTTGGGCAGCTCGTCTCGATGATACCTGGTGGACTCATTAGCGATAAGTTTAGTGACAAGGAAGGGCAAGCGAAGATGAAGAGGTACATGACCATGATGGACTCCATGACTGATGCGGAGCTTGACGGGACCAGCAGCCCGAAGCTGATGAACCAGTCACGGATCAACCGCGTCGCTCGGGGGTCCGGCAGGCCCGTCAGGGAAGTGGTGGACATGCTGGAGGAGCACAAGCGAATGGCCAAAATGATGAGCAAGTTGCCAAACGTCAAGAGACCCAACGACATAAATCACATAGTCAATGCCATCCCTCAGGATCTGCTGAATCGGTTTGGTGGCAAATTTGGGCTGCAGAAACTCATCAGACAAATAGGCGTCCCCCAAAGTTGATGACTATGTAAACCCTTTCAAGTCGTGGGCGCTAACCGTGCTAGTCTTACAAATGTATGTATGTAGCTATATGATAGATAGACTTGTCGTGTGAGTACAACTCTACTCAGGTTTTGCTAGGCGTTAGTTTCTTTTTTGTTCATGTTTCTCTCTTTTGGGGCTTTACTATAGGCTGAACTCGCCTAATTTATCAGTATATAATCTTAGCAAAACTCCTACCAGCTTTACTTTAAAAAAAACTGTCAGGCCTTGCTCACACCGTGTATATAATTTTTTTTATTATACTAGATTAGATATGTTACCACCACAGCCAGGCGGCCAGCCCCTGACCAACAGCCAAGTGACCATGACCGCAGCGCATAACACCAGCAGCATCAATCGAAATCGAAAGAACCGTAAATGCCAGAAGTAATGGCAGCCATAAGCAAGCATGATTATGATCTGTCACATCTGTACCAACACCTGAAAGCGAGCTCTGTCACAACATCAATGGCACATGCAAGGGCCTTAAGCTGAGCGTGAGCAGATGAGCTACTGCCATCAAGCATGCATTATGGAACGATGATGTCGACACCGGTGATCTTTCATCCATTGCTCCTTTTTGCTTTTCTCCACATGACAATTAATTACAAAGCAACCGACAGTTTAAATAACAGATCAGAGAGTCGCAAAACAGACTTATCAGACTTACCTACTGATGGTTTACAGGATGGAACAAATCCCAAGCATCTGCTACCTGAGCATTGTTTCAAAGACCGATCAAAACCCTGTTTAGTCCCACCTTTCAAGTCAAGGTATCTAGAGCTGTAGAGATAGGACAGCTAAAATCTAAGCGATAAAAAGAAAAAAAATCACACCCGCAGATGATATGCAAAATTCGAATCATTGTTGCTGCTTCATCCACAATAATAGGGAGCTCAGATGCTATGGAGGTGCTGCATGGCTAAGTTCATACACCAGTTCTGGTTACAACTCCAGTCTTGAAATATATTATGGTCGACAGACAAGCACCATGACTCATTGCCGCTTGCTGTCAAGCCTTGGCGATTGGCGATACGGGGAAGCATGAGGGCCATACGAGAGGCTCCTCATCGGCTGCTGCCCGTTCCGCACAAAGTTGCTCTGTGCTTTCATGCTTTGACTGCCATGTGGGTTGGCAAGGGCTGTGCGCCGCTCATGTTGCATGGACTGGAAGAAATAGGAAGAGCTGGCCATGTCCTTGAGGTTCTGGAGAGGCTTCAGAACCTCCACCACTTGGCTCATCAGAGGCCTAGCCTTGGGGTCACGGCTGAGGCAGGCATGGGCCAGCTGAGCAGTCTTCTGAGCACCTTTTATGGAGAAGTTCCCATCCAAACGTGGATCTACAAGCTTATAGAATCTGCGTCTTTCTCCCAGATAAGGGCGTGCCCATTCAACCAGGTTGTGTTCTCCATTTGGCCTGTTCTTGTCCATTGACCTTCTACCGGTAATCATCTCTAGTAGTACCACACCAAAGCTATATACATCACTCTTTGATGTCAGGTGACCTGGATGAGAAAGGAACTTATAAGCAGTAGGAAACACAGAAATTTAATAGGCTCCTAAAACAATAGCACCCTGTCTCAAATTATAGGTCGGTTTAGCTTTTCTAGGTACATAGATTTTGCTATGCACTTAGATATACGATGTGTCTAGATACATAAAAAAGTTGTATATCTAGAAATGCCAAAACGACCTATAAATTGGAACAGAGGGAGTAGTATCTAGCCTACCTAGCACCTAATCGTATGTGCATGTGTGTCACACACAAAGTTTCTGTGTGCCACATACACAGGTTCAGTGCACTAGAATGCAAACAAACTTACAGCACATGCATACACAGACACACAACCTCAACCTACAACACATGTTTTATGTGTGCCGAGCACAACTTTAGTTTAGCCCAAATTGTATATGTATGTGTGCCACAAAGTTTCTGTGTGTCACATACACAAGTTCATTGTACTAGAATGCAAGCAAGCTTACAAGTTACAACACATACATACACAGACACACAACCTCACCTACAACAAACACGTTGCATGTGTGCCGTACACAACTTCTGTCTGCCGTGTGCACACACACACGTGAGTGTTTAGGTTTACTGAAGTTGTGTGTGCACACATGTCCATGTCTGTATTGTGTGCTACACACACAACTCTTTGAAGTTTACAGCAGTTTTAGCACATTATTTTGACAAAATATATCGAGCTGGCTGAC
The DNA here is from genome assembly GCA_022457205.1 of Saccharum spontaneum. NCBI lineage: Eukaryota > Viridiplantae > Streptophyta > Magnoliopsida > Poales > Poaceae > Saccharum > Saccharum spontaneum. Next base: position 37,263,779 of record CM039587.1, read on the forward strand.
ATGTTTACAGAACACCTAATAAACAACCACATGAAATATCCACTACAAATATGAACATAGATTAAGCAATATCATAATTTATCAACTCACCTGTCATTACATATTCAGGCGCAGCATATCCATATGTTCCCATGACCCTAGTTGACACATGCGTTTTATCACCCTCAGGGCCATCTTTAGCAAGTCCAAAATCAGAGAGTTTTGCATTATAGTCCTGAAAGGAATATGTTAGTAAATACAATTGTATGAACGATAGAGTTAACATTTCAATATAGTTGCTTACCGCATCTAAAGAATATTGATGTTTTGAAGTCCCGATATATTACTGTCTTTCAGCTTCTTCATGAAGAAAAGCAAGGCCTTTGGCAGCACCAAGAGCAATTTTCATTCTAGTGGGCCCATGGCAGAGGCAATGACTCTATTTGATACAAGATTATACAAAAAACTGTTATTAGATGGGTATGGTGAAGGTTCAAGATGAAATTATGACAAAACATAACAACTTAACACTGGTCAAATTTGGCACATAAAATCCTCTCAGCAATAGCAGCAAACAAATTCTCAGTAACAGAACTATTAGAAAGTTGAAACCCAATAAATAGCAGTCAAATCATTTGATTAATAAAAATAGTAACACTCTAACAAGAGAAAATGCAAAAAGGGAAACATGTAAAACCACCTACAGCCCATATTAATGGTTAAAGCTTAAAACAAACAACTAGGCGAGAATCAACATAACACCTTAATCATTTCCTCATGAATTCCTATATACCAAAGTACCAGATCAAGACATTAGTAAATGTACTCTGTTGACCAAAAAATTATTCCCTCACATGGTGGGAAACTTTGTGACAAACAATCCCCTGGTCAGTTAAGGTGTCCATATCACTTAAAGTGCCCATGCACATGTGATGACCAAAATAGAAGTGATTGTACCACGTGTTAGAATATCACATTGTATCTATCATCACAAGAACAGAAACGCTAACATGGATTAACCGATAGAAAGGGAAAAAAGAGATAACAATAGCATATATGTTACATAAACCTAATAAAGGTAAGATTAAAAGATACTTGCTTCTAAAAAGATGATTCTCCAAACTTCCACGGGGCATAAATTCGTACACAAGCAACCTTTGGTCATCTTCAATGCAGTAGCCAACCAATTTCACTAGATGTGGATGCTGAAGGTTTCCAAGAAAATCAACTTCTGCCTGCAGACAAATAATGGTAATTTGCTTAGTGACACATTAGCAGAGAGCTGAATAATACTCTCATCAACAAAGTATACCAAGGAAAGACAAAAACGTACCACCCACTCTTTATGCCCCTGCAATCCATCATGGTTAAGTGTCTTGACAGCAACAGTTAATCCAGTGCCTGGCTTAACAGGAGCTGTTCCATTCTCCTCAATCCATCCTTTAAAGACACAGCCAAAACCTCCCTCACCAAGAAGACTCTCAGGTCGGAAGTTTCTCGTGGCACACTTCAGTTCATTAAAAGTAAATCTACGCAGTTGGAAAGCAAGTTTTAGCTCCTCTCCAACTATGGAAGAAGGTGATATACTTCCAGTGTTACTGGTTGTTGTGGAACCAGAGGCTGGTGGGACTGATTGGTCCTGGCAACCATCATCAGTCGCTGGTTTGGTTTCTACACATGTAGATATAGTATCTGTTAGGTGATAAACACTTAAGGATGATTCAAACATGAAAACGCCGAGTAAGAGCACAGTTGCTATGAAAATTTTTAGGATTTAGTTTTTCAAACCAAATCTCAAAATCCTGAGGATACGAATCCACATCCTCAGATCAAGACAAACCCTAAGTAGTAAATAGTACTAATAAAATACTATCCATGTTTTCATTAACAGATGGTGAATCTGGAACCAATCAACCCCATGCATAATCCATGAGACAGATTCTACATCCCAGTACTGTACTAGACACCATGGCAAGTTTTAAGTTTACTGTCCTCCAGTAGTCCAGTTGGAGTTGATATTCCATGTGCATAACTATCAGCACTGAGTATAGTTTAATGTTACATCTGATAATTTAGTGTGTATCACATAAATGCTTTATGCGGTGTGGCTTAGTACTAAGTACTCCTAACAACAAAGTATATTGTCTAGCGAACCAATCAGAGCACTTTCTATTCTGGTTTCCCAACTACAACTAAGGTATCCCACTCAACATTCACTTGACACTCCATTCAAAGGAATTCATTTGTCCACATTCCAAGTGTGCTCAACCAATATTTACTGCATAATAGAAATCCTTGGATCCTGTCAAAAAAGGGGTCCTAACTATTTTATATTTACAGCCAAAACATGTGCCTGCAAATCAACCAATTCAACAATTCTACACATTACAAATAAACGAACCGGAAAAGGACAAATGTTAAATTTGAACCCAATTTGTGCCACTCTCTGGCACCCATCTTGCAGCAACCAAACCAGCGCCCAGCATTTCAGCCAAGCTGTTTGTACTTCGACCACTTAAAATCCCCCAGCACTGAAGCAACCTCACGCCTATGACCCATGCCCGTCAATGTTAGCATTCCAGCTCATAGACAAGTGCACACAGCAGGCAGCAGACTTCACGTCAGCTTATCTACCACCGCGGGAAAGTAAAACGGAATGAAGCATGTCATCCGGGCATACCAATCCCACCCGACACCACCCACTCTGTCCAGCTCTCAATGTCGCACGGTTAAGTTGTAGTACCACCCACCCGAGACATTAGTGCACACCAACGCACATCCAATTCTAATCATGCAATCCGCAGTCCGGTCAACATCAACTCAACCAAAAAGAAATCCATGCTTCCACCATCTCTCTGACCACTGCAGCGCCCGTACGGATTTCCCTGGCAGCCGTGCCCGTGCACACAGCACACAGACAGGCGAGCATGTGAAATCCCACGATGGCGCACGCGAGAGAAGCGCGAAGAGAGACCAGTTAAACAAACAAGCGAGTACCAGGATACTACTAGCAAATAGGACAGCAGTTCTTACCCCCGCCGCCGCCACGCGCGCTGGTGGAGGAGTCGACCTTGGCGCGCGACGACATGCAGCCGCGGAGGCGCGGGAAGCGGATCCAGCACCCGGTCACTGTCGCCGCGTCCTCCGGCACCGTCACCACCGCCGCCGCCGCCGCCTTCCCCGTCCCTTTCCGCTTCCCGTCCTTCTCCCCGCGGCGCCGCTTCCCCTCCTGCTGCTTCCCCATCGCCGCACTCCTCTTCCCGAACCAAATGAACACCTGAAGCGCCCCGGCTGAGAGACACTCTCGTCAGCGCGGCGGAATGGGAAGCCGCCGCGCGCGGCCTCCGGCGAGCGCGTGGGCGGGCATGGCGAGGCGGGGGCGCGTCCCGACGAGCCGAGCGGAGCAGCGAGAGTGTGAATGGGGGGCAGAGCGGGCAGGGTAAAGCGCGAGGATTCGGGCAGGCTGGGCAGGGGCGTGGGAATTTGGCAAAAGACCGCGCGGCCGGGAACGGGACGGGGCTGGCTCACCGAGGCGAGGACGGGGCAGGGTCTTTTGACGCCCGTCCGCAGGGACAGAGGCCCTTTTTTTTTTTTGGAGAACAGCCCCCTCGGTCGGAAGCCCTCATATTTTCCCTGCAAAATGATTGCGTTCAATGTCCTAACTTGTCTATTATAACTCTTGATTGCAAAATGACAGATGTACTCTTCAATATTCACCGATTTTTTTCTATATATACTCACTTCATTATGATTGTCTAATTATTTTATCAAATGTGCTCCCTTTTTTGGTCAATGTTGACTTTTTTCACACGATGCGATAATTATAAAGGAATATACACACACAGTCAAGATTGAACATGGTGTATACAATATAAAAGTATTTGTCAAACCATAATATGTTGGCATGCTCCTAGTCAAGTACAACATATTGCATTTGCAAACCTCAAAAGGTTGGTTAGATTAAAATAGTTGGAGTTATACTTTATTGGGACCCCTATTTTATTTCATAATTACTCATGCCTAGGATGCCTAAGATAAGCTTCACAACCCACATGGAGTTATAATTGGTGCAATACTGGAGAAAACTATCTACATATTTAATTACTTGCATTATAAAGATACTTTTTGGTCAATGTATCACACAACTATGTATATTATATTGCAAAGCTACATACTTGATGTGCAACTTATCATAAAACTATAGATTTAGTATGACAAAACGAAATCTATAGCGAATGGCATCTTTTAAGTTTATACTTTGAGATGAAGTTTCTTACATGTATAGTTTTGCAACAAAAAGACGCCTTAACTTTATACAGCTTGTGATCTGATTTGTTAAATTAAAAAGTTGCGATGTTGTTTTAATTTGTGAAAGCCAAAGTTTCTATATAAATTGGAATATATCTCACCCAACCCTTTCAAAAAAATAACAAAGCACGTCGGATCTACGTGAGACCTAACAGGCGTAGTGGTTAAAATTGGGGGACAAGAGGTGGCATTTGAAGTTTTGAACACTGGTGCACTTTGCTAAGAAAAATCTGCAACTCAGGACGGCGAAGTCATACTTCGAAGTTTGATGGAAGTACCAAGGTTGTTTTATGCTACGACCACAAAACCACCGTCCAATCCAAATCCAACGGAGTAAGCGCGTCCACGCAAGAACCCCCGTGCGGCCATCGGACGGGTACCCACGCTGCCCGCATGTTGACGCCGCGCCGCTGTGCCTGTGGCCCTGTGCGGCCTTGTCCCCCACAGCGGCGCTCCGAAAAATATTTCTCAGTCACAGGTCCCAGCGAGGCAGAGACGACGCCGCAACAGGTGGGGCCCTAGAAGCAGGCCCCACGCGCGAGCCAGTCACGGCACTCGCGTGCATCCCCCGTGGGGCCCCCGCGGCCGAGTACGTGCAGAGGTATGAGCACTCAGCAGAAAAAGGAAATACCGTGCGGCTACTGGTCCTTCTCTTCTAAAAAGAAGGGGTACTTATTTAAAAAAAAAGGCAAGGTGAAAATTACGCCCTTCATGAAAACCCGTGTAAATTACAGTAAAAAAAGTCGTCTAAATTCACCAAAAAAATCACATATGTAGATGATATGATGATACACAACCTTATAAAAAATCTTGTCCAAACTTGACTTCGTTTGTGAGATATAAAAATAACAAATTTCTAACAAATCGTCTGGACAGCTTTCTGGCTTGAAATTTGTTATTTTTATATCTCACAAACGAAGTCGAGTTTGAACCAGATATTTTACAAGGTTGTGTATCATCATATCATTTATATATGTGATTTTTTGGTGAATTTAGATGACTTTTTTGCTATTGTTTGCACAGGTTTTCATAAAGGGTGTGGTTTCCACCTGATACGTTGCCAAAAAAAAAAGAGGGTACTTAGACTTTGAAGCAGTCAGTCAAAGCAGAAGGCTTTATTTGGGAGTGTTTCGGTTTGGATAGGATCATAGGATCCATGTTTGAGTTAGGCACGGTAGGTAGTTTCTATACCTAATTTTGTGACTTCAGAGTTCATGCTTGTGGCCAATGAATCTACATGAAACCACGGAGAAGTAGAAAACTTTGATCATGATCTCTCATTTTTTAACCGAAAAGGAGAGAGCTTTGTCTTCAGGCGTAAGGTAAAGAGTTCCAGTATAGTTTCCACGTTTTAAGTTTGCTGTATCAATATCTATAGCAAGCAATGACAATACATTTTAAGTTTTCCTTTATACGAATTCTAAATATCTAATTAAAGGTTATATGACAAGCAACTCTTTATTTAAAATGCTAGACACTAGAAAAGTGTACTCAGTGCATAGGTGGTTGTACTTTTCTTCCCCCGTTGAAGTATTGTGTCGTGAATAAAGGGGATATGGCATTTTGCCGCAAAGGATTTGACATTACCAATCATTTCGTTGCATAAAAAACACTTAGAAAAGATACGTAGGCGCTAGGTGAGTCAGCTCCACCAAAAATGTAGATGCCTCCTAGCACTTCTGTTTTTTTTTTAAAAAAAGCTGATAGTTACAACAAGATTTTCTGATGCGAATTCTAGATCGAGTCACCACGATAAAATGTCGATTTCTTATTAAAGAACCAACAAAACGACGGTTGGAATATATAACCGTATAAAGAATGACGCATATAGCTTCTGCGTCTGAACACGGTCAAGAATGTCCAGGTGAGCGGCTAACTCCCCCCCCCCCCCCCCCCCCCCCCCCCCCCAAAGGAATATATAGTTTTATGTGGGAGTCCAAGCTTTGGCCTGTGACTTATCACTAAACAATTGCTGGTTGCAGAGCGTTAGAATGGTTAGCGAATAGTTTTCCTTAGTCTCTGGTTGGTTCTATTATCTGTTATTTTGGGAGATAGTCAATGATGACTAACAATGTTTGGTGGTCGAATAATGAATTGTGGGTGGATTTCATCGCAGAGAATCTCCTCACTCATGAAATTATATATAGAATATATATGCAAGAATATTTCTTTTTGAAAATTATATGCAAGAATATTTGTATATCGGGCATTGATGGTAGCATCAAAGAATATGGGACCCAGCTAAAAAAATGAATATCTTAGAAATATATACATTATATAGCTCTATGAGTTTCTTTTCTCTTCTTCCTCTACTTCTTCTCGGCTGTCTGTAATCCGGCTAGGCAACCAAGGCCCAGTTTAGTTCTCCAAGAATTTTGCAAAATTTTTCACATTCCCCGTCACATCAAATTTTTGGACGCATGCATGAAGCATTATAAAAAATAAAACTAATTACACAGTTTAGACGAAATCCACGAGACGAATCTTTTAAGCCTAATTAGACTATGATTGGACACTAATTGCCAAATAACAACGAAAACGCTACAGTGTCCATTTTACCAAATTTTTTGCATCTAAACAGGCTCCAAGCAGTTCAGCGTAGAAAGGCAACCAAGCAGTTCAGCGTGAAAAGAGTCCAGAAGGGAATCTTCTTGCCCAGCTCCGGATCGCAGAACACGACCAATATCATCTCTAATAGCAAAGCCGCAACCCCCATCCATTCTGGAGCTGCCAAAGGCCTCATCAGAATAAAGTTTGAGCTCTCCAGGTGCCAGCCCGCACCACTTACTATGCTGACGAATTTCTAACAACACAAGGATTTTGCTTGGCTCCTGCAAACGGTCTGTCATGAAAGCTGCTATATAGGCTGTGTTCACTTCACATGTCAACCTAAAATATTTCCTCTTCCACCCATCACATCAAATCTTTGGACGTACGCATGCTAAAATATTTCCTCTTCCACCCATCACATCAAATCTTTGGACGTACGCATGGAGTATTAAATGTAGGTAAAACAGATAACTAATTGCATAGTTTGTCTGTAAATGTCGAAACGAATCTTTTGAACCTAGTTAGTCCATGGTTGAATAAATTTTACCAAATAACAACGAAATGTGCTACAGTAACTTTTCACCCACTTTTCAGAAAGTGAACACACCCATAGGTGATTTGTGCATCAGTTCTTCTTCTTCCTTCCTCCCTCCACTTGTTTCGCTCACTCCACAACCAAAGCAGTTAGATGTTTCTTGTCCGTCATTGTGAACATCATTTCAATCATCTCCCTAGCTGAGCCCGCACCTATCAGCCTGCACCTCTTATCTTCTAAATTCAGCTCCCTCTAGACTTTCCTGACTTCCTTGCATTTCAGCAACATATGGCCACCGTCTTCATTAAATTTGCCACACATACGACATCTTGTGTCTACTCGCATCCCCTATGTTGTCCTCATGGCTAATGTGTTATGACTTAGCCTCCATAGGAAGTGTTTTACCTTGGGTGGGCAGTCCAGACCATAATTTTTCCGTAAGTCAAATTCACTATCAAATTCACTATCGCTATTACCTGCTCCATTTGCTCTTCCTCTTTGTTGTCTTCTGCTTTCAGCTGCTCTATGAGCTTTGTACACCGACCTTATTGAGGACTGGCCCTTACTGTCATAGTGTCATCCGACCACATATTCCATTTCAGCGTGCACTGGTATTGCTCTAATGATATGAATATCCTGCTCCCAAAAAGTTTGGTTCAGTAGCTGAACATCCCACTGTCACTTTGTTGGGTCTATCAACTCTTCCACCATGGTCAGAAGGTTTCGGCCCTTTGGGGTAATATGCCTTCTAGTTATCTCCCTCGAAAGCCACGGGTCACTCCAAATATTGATTTGCTGCCCATTCCCAACTCTCCAGATTATACCGTGTTTCCAAGTTTATGCTCCTAAGATTATGCTCCTCCATGTATACGAGCACCTTTCCTTCGCTTTTGCTTCCAATATATTGGAGTTGGGAAAGTACTTTGCTTTAAGGATCCTAGCACAGAGCAAGTCTGGGTTTGTATTAACCTCCACCCTTGCTTGGCAAGCATAGCCACGTTGAAAGAGTGAAGATCTATGCCTCCATCCGATTTTGCTGACACTAGCTTTTCCCATCCAATACAGTACATGTTACTCTCCTCGGCGCAACTTGACATAACGCCAATGCGAAGACCTCAACATTTTATTATTTAATGTCGAGCTTTGGATCTATTTTTTAAAGAAAGTTTCAGCGATATATATTTGTAAAAATAGTTTTCAAAAAGGCCTAATAAAATGCAAAATTGTCATTGCTTTCCCGTGCTACGAGAGAGTGTGTTTTGGAGATTACTCAAAATATTTAGATATTGGGATGGAGTAAGTAATTTGTTGGATCCAATCCATCTGAATTACCTGTATATACTATTTTTTTTATATTATTATTATTGACGATTTGAGTTGAGGGTAGTATGGGCATGTTCGACAGGGATTCGGATTCACCAGATTCGGATTCATTAGCTTGGATCCACCAAAATATTTCCTAAACAGTCTAGATCCACCGAATCTAGATTCATCATTTTGGTGAATCTTTCTCAAGAGGTGCTCCACGAATGGATGTTTTGTACCTCCTCGTAGATTTAGGTGGAAATTATCCACCTTTGCCACTGGTTACACACCCCTTCCATCCATACCGGTTCGTTCTGTTCTGTTTCTTCCCCCATCCGACACCTTCATCCCGTCGCATCCAGGCAAATCGCGTCCGCCTTCCTCCCGTCATGCCCAGGGAGGCCACACCGCCCACCTCCTCCCTCCATTCTTCCTCTTTGGCGAGGCCCCCATGAACGGCGAGCCAACATCCGCAGTCGGCCTCTAACCCGCCCTGGTTGGCGCACCGGCATCCGCGGCTGGCCTCCAGCTCGCCATCACCTTCCTTCTCCCAGAACTCGTGCGTGGAGGAGAGTGCCGCCCAGCTTCGGAGCTCCGGTGAGCCTCCCCTAGCCGGCGTTCCTCTTGGCGTCGCGGCAAGGGACACATCCGACTTGTTCGGTAGCGCGGCAGGGGGTCTGTCTGCCCTGGACGGCGGTGCGGCAGGGGGGCCGTCCGCCCGCCTCCTTCCCGTGATGGCTGTCACCCACCTCATTTCGGCTAGTCATGCCGCGGGAGAGCCCAAGCCTCGACGCACACAGGCCTGCGCGGGAGGGCGCGTGTGGCGGCCGGATCTCACCAGGCTGCAGCTCACTGGAGAGGAAGGCCAATCTCACGGTGGTGTCCACCCGGTCGGCTACCCTCACGCGTGACGGCGAGCTCCTATGTGGGAGGGCGCGTGTACGGTGTCGGGCTGCTGCAGGGCACAGCCATGGCCGGCAAAGGACAGCTGGGGAAGATGGACGGTGGCCATCAAGAGATTTTTTTTTCTTTTTTTTTCAGAGACAATGACACGTGGGATCCACCCCAAGGGCAAAACAGGCTATTCCCACCGAAACCTTTGTTTCGTGGATCTAGAGCTGTTGTGTGCCAAATAGTTCATTGGTAGATCCATGGTGGATCTCAGATCCACGCTGAATCTAATCCACGGTGAATCCAAATTCAGATTCACTTTTTCCATGATGAATGCTGCCAAACAGGCCCTGTATACGGACGTCCTGTTCGCTTAGCTGATAAGCAATAGCTGAAAGTAATGTTCGCTGATTTATTATGAGAGAAAACACTGCTAAGTAGCTAGCTGATTTGGCTGATAAGCTCAAGCGAACAGGGCGGGAGTACGTCGGAGATTCTCTGAATGAAACTCACGATACATACGAGTTTTGAGTCCACGTACGCGCTTTACGGAACCGACTACGAACGTACTAATCCATACGCCTTCAAGTTCAACAATTAAGCGCCGACCGGCCAGGACTTGTATCCACCGCCTGGCGCAATCCATCTTGTCGTCCTTCGGCTAGCTCCCTCGCCGGCGCGCGGCAAGATAGGCTAACGCAAGGTGATAAACAAGTACTACCCGCATGACTTTGACCCGTCCAAGGTCCCGCGGCGGCGGCGGCCCAAGAACGAGCAGACCAAGGTGCGCACATGCTCCCGATGACCATCCGCTGCGGCGCCTATGGGGAGTACCTCGGGCGGGGCACAAAGTTCAACGCCCGCATGGAGGACGTCGCCGGCGAGAGGTACCTGGGCGCGATCCGGGTCTTCCACTTCTACATCAAGTGCTCCCGCTGCTCAGCTGAGATCGCGTTCACGACAGACCCCAGGAACTCGGTCTATGGACTCGAGTCTGGCGCCAGCGCCGCGTGGGAGGGCCTCCTGGTGGACGCCCTCGGCGCGCGAGGAGGAGGAGGAGCGGGGGGAGGGACGGAGGGGATGCCATGGCAGCGTTGGAGCGCCGCGCGCGTGACGGCCGGTGCGAGATGGATGCGGACGCCGCGCGGTAGGAGGCGCTCGCTCAATGCCAGGCGCGCCCGGGTCGCGCCGGAGCAGGCCCTCGAGGCCCTGCTGTGCCGCCGCCGCAGCCAGGCTGAGACAGTGCAAGAACAGGAGCAGGATGCGGACGAGGCGGTCGTCATATCCATCCGTTTCCGCAACTCTGCTGGATACGTGAAGCGGATCGAGGAGGAGGATGACCGGGAGGAGGAAGAGGAGGATGTCTTCACGGTCTCTCTGCCCAAGACCATGCCCGACCACCAAGCGCATATGAACGAGAAGCAGCGGCGGCAAGATCCCGTGCCCGTGGTTATTGTTTCCGAGAGGAGATGCGTGCCGACGGTACCAGAGGGCAAGTCACACTCACACGACGGCGGTCACGGCGACATGCCGGATGGTAAAGCATCTGCCGGGGACACGGAGGCGAACAGTGGCGCTCTTCAGGTGCTCTCCTGCAGCTACGACAGCGACCAAGAGGAGACCATGGTGATTACTCTCTACCTCTTGCTGCGAAGCATGCCCCCAATGCAATTTCGATGCCAGCAGCACAACAGAAACATTGGAAACCATAACGAGAGAGCAAGCAAGAAAATGCCGATGATGGCTACCATGCAAAAGCTACTTACGGCATTCTAATACGAGCCTGAGTGTGAATGCTTGTGCTTTGTTGTATGAAAATTTCTTCTTTCTAGAGCCGACGAACTGCTCCAGCATCTCAGATTTCTACTGTACTTCTTTCTAGTACTCGGGGGCTGCAGCATGGGACCCAGATATGTGCCCACCGTATTATTGTTTCGACCTGTCTACCTAGTAAGTACATAAGGGGTTGAGTCTGATTTTGAAAGTTTGATTTCTGTTCGGATTCGGTCCAGCCATAAATTTTAGTTAGCTAGCTAACCATGATCATTGCCAAAGGTGAAGCCTATATGACTGATTGACTATTCCCGGAAGTAAATTTTAGTAAGTCCCAATCATGTGTGGTTTCATGATTCATATGTTGTATTTGATCATAACATCACCTAACAAATTTAATGTTATGGCTTAACTATGAAACTGTGAGTTAAAATTGTGCATTGAGAATGGGAGGGTTATTTCATTTATATAGATCTAAACATGTAAAGCTTATATGGTACTTTTAAAAACAGCGCCAAAACACGCTACGGAGACTAACCTTATAAGATGGAGATAATGCCGCATGTGTGCCTAGCAAGCCACGTTCTATTAATAAGACGGGACGACTACTGTCCGAACGTCCGGCCCGAGATCCACGTCCGGACGCCCGCGCTCGACTATGTTTTCCACGCCTGCACCAGCATTCCACGCCCGTGCTCCCGCAAAACAAAAAAAAAACAGCATGCCCCACATGCGCCTAGGTTTCACGTGCCCATGCGGGGCCCACACTGCCTGGACGCCGCCTGTGCCGCCAGACCGTGCGTGGGGACCGTTTGCGTCCCCTCCACTTCCACGCTTATTGTAACATGTGCAACACCCAATCTAGTTTTCAAACATTTAGATGCAGCATTCGTCTGAAGATAAATGAAACACTTGAAACATGCGTATGAAACACTTGCAAAAATACATAAAAAAAACACTTGAAATTATTACAAACGTATGCAACATCCAAATAAAACACTTGCAATATAGGCATGAAACATATGCAACATCTGAATAAACCACTTGTAACATGCGTCTGGAAAAAACGCAAATGAAACATTAGGAACAGAAGCTTGCAACATACGTGTGCAACCATTGCAACATGTGCAACATCCCAATCTACTTTTGCAACATCTGCATGAAACACTTGCAACATACCTCTGAAACAATTGAAACATATGCTTGCAACATATGCTTTTAACGCAATGTCACCTTGCTGCTTGGACGAATGGAGCTCGTTCTTGTGGATCAGAGCTCGACGCTGGCGCGGAGCTCGATGCCACGGAGTGCTTGGAGGTCGCCGGTGTGGAGCTCGTCGGTGGCACGGACCTCGGCAGTGGCCGCGACAGGCGGATGGAGCGCGGCCGTGACGGGAGGTGCGAGTCCGGACGGTGGGTGGGGGCGGCGCCGGCGAGTGGCGCAGGCAGAGTCCGTCCCCACGGGCGAGCGGAGTCCATCCCGCGATGGCGGGCCGTGCCAACGAGTAGCGCATGCGGAATCCATTCAACCGGGGGGGTGTAGCGTAGAGCGGGCTAGGTCCGTAAATGAGTGGATGAAGATGGGTCCGTGAATCAGTGGATGAGGCTCGTCCAGACACAAGTCATGGGGTGGACGCACGGATACAAGCATTACCGTTACTGTTAATAGATCATATGTTTGGGACAGCCCAGTTCTCGAATTTTTAGAGCAGGTGATGACTAGTAGCTCTGTAATTTTTCTATTAATAGATCACTTGTTTGGGACAGCTCAGTTCTGGAATTTTTAGAGCGGGTGATGACTAGCTCTGCAATTTTTTTGAGCTAGAGCACATGGTATGCATATGGATGAACAACTGTTACTATTATAGATTAAATGTCTGTTATTATCATAGATCAGATGCATATGTTTATGAACCACCTATTCATTTTACAAGCTTTGTATAATCTCAGACCTAAGCATCCTAGCCGTGCAACCAAATACGCCTTTTTTCCTATCACTCTCAATCATCATCAAGTCTAAAACGTTCCAGCTCTTGCTTGTTTTAGTTTGTGGCTTTACCAAACCGCCATCAGGGATCAGGCCCGGGTCCGACCCTAATATTCATCGCCCAACAATCGATAGCGGGCGCGGGCACAGGCGCATATACACACAAAAAGGCTGAGCCCAACACGCCTCCAAACCACGGACCCAACCCAGATCCACCCTGTTCCATGTTTACCCAACGGTGCGGCGCTACCCCTGTCGTTGTCTTCCCTCAGGCTGGGCACTTTTAAACCGGGAATCAAAAACCGAACCAAACCGAGCCAAACCAAACCAAAATTCCATTTTTTTTAATTTTGATTTCGGCTTTGGTTTTAGCTTCTGAGAATCTCGGTTATCGGCTTTGGCTTCGTTCCCCGACGGAACCGAGGAACCAACCGAATGTACACAGCAGCAAAGTCGGCAAAGCGCTCAGTCCTCGAGTCACAGAAAGGCCAGTCACTGAGGCACAGCAGCCCAACAGGCCCAAATGTGGGATGGCCCAATAGTCCAGCACCACACTCGCCATCTCTCTCTCTCTCTCTCTCTCTCTCTCTCTCTCTCTCTCTCTCTGTGTATTCCCTATATCCCCTCGACGGCGGCAGCAGGGTGTGCGAGCCTGCACGGACCCTCGATGGCGGCGGGTGTCGCGGCTCCTCCACGGCGGCGTTGCGGCGGCCGGAGGGGTGGCGTGGCTCCCCAGCGGCTCCTCGGTGGCGGGCTCACGACTTCTGGGCGGCGGCAGCACGCAGTAGGACATGCACGGCCCCTCGGCGGTGGCGGTGTGGTGGGGGTGGCGTGGCTCCTCCGCAGCGACGTCCCGACGGGGCGGGGCGGCTCCCCCGCAGCGGCATGACGCATCGGTGAGGAGGCTGCGAGGCCATGGCCAGCGGGCTTCTGCGAGCAGACATGAGGTCCTCTAGTTCTCCTCTCTCTTTGTTGTCCGTTTGGTGGAACCGAGGAACCGACCTGATGAAATCAACACCGATCTCATCGGTTTTTGATTTTGCAAGAAACTGATCGGCTCTTGATTTCTGGAAACCGAGCAAACCGAACTGAAGTCTCGGTTAAAACCGATTGCCCACTCTGAGTCTTCCCGCACGTGTCCAAGCGCCGCCCTCCCCAGCCCCAGCCTCCCCTCCCTTACCCTCCCCCTCATCTCCGTTTCCCGCGCCACCAACCTAAGTAGGGTTAGGCTTTAGGGTTCTGGCAAGATGGGTGAATGTAAGGAGAAAATTGTTATTCTAGGACTCCAAAAGATGTGGCTTCACTAGAATAGGATTTCTAACGTTGGCTTTGCTAAAATGACATCCAAAACATTGACACTTTGTTTTCAATGACATTTTGATAATTTTAATCATATTTCTCATCTCAAATACATGTATTTTGCTGTATTGACCGTATTGCCCTTCTGTTAATCTAATCTATCGTGATCGATTCATCTACCCGAGAGACCGACGCTTCTTCTCCCGTACGGTGCGACGCCCACCGCGCGCCTCCTTCCCTCCCCTCGCCGCCGCCGCTCCTCCTTCCCTTCCCTCACCGCCTTCTCTTCTCCATGGATGGAGAGCCCCCGCCTTGGGCCATGGACGTGGAGGCAGCGCCTGCCCTAGCCGCGGCCATGGACTTCGAGGAAGCGCCTGCCCTAGCCGCCGCGGCGCGTGGTGGTCTGGAGGCGACGCCCAGTGGCCTGGCCGCGGCGGCTGGTGCCCTGGCCGCGGCTCCTGGTGGTGCCCTAGCCGAAGATGCTGGTGCCACCAGAGATGCTGGTGCCGTAGCAGTGGAGGCCCCCGGAGATGCTGTAGCCCTAGCAAGAGCACTACTGCCTACTGTTCCCCATCCGACAAAAGAGTGCGACCTTCCTGTTCTTCAAGTGGAAAGGTGATCTCTTATTTTTTTACCAGTACAGACAGTAGTATATATTGGATGCAGTAGAGTAAAATTAGGTTTTGCTTGTTTATAGGTCCCAAGTAAATGACATGGAAAATATGGAAAAGGTTGATTGGGCAACATTACAAATCGTGGAGACACATGATGATGAAGGTCGAATTGAACTTATGAGCGAGAGTCAGATGTGTGAGATTTTAGGATTGAGTGATGAGGGCACAACAAATAATGAATAAGGGAATGATAATGAACAAGGGAATGATAATGAGCAAGGGAATGATAGTGAGCTTGGGCAAGATATTGATGGTGCTGCCATTCCTACTGGTGATGGCGTACCAGGTGAGATGGTCATTTCATATGATAAGAGCAACTCATCAATGGCGGTAGGGACAATATACTCAACAATGGAGGAGTTCAAGCTGGCAGTTTGGCAATTTGCCATCAAGAAGGGAGTTCCATTTAGAAGTAGAGAAGTCATGTAAGACGATATATAGGGCTTTTTGTAAGTCCGGTGATGAAGGTCGCCCTTGTCCTTGGAGGATAAATGCCAGGAAAATGAAAGGCGGCGCTACTGTGGAGGTGAATAATGTTTTTATTATTTCATTCATTCTGCTTTGCAGCAAATTTCATGTTTATTGCCTGTGCTTAATTGACTGGATGAAAGAAAATCTTGCTTGCATTATTGCATGTACTACTATATATACATATATGCACTTTGCATGCATGCATGCCTCTGTACGTCGATTCATGCACTTTGACTTGATAGCAGCGTGCAATACTTTGACGTGACATTACCATGCTTCCCAATTCTAGAATGCTAGACACACATGTATGCACCTATTTTGCTTTGCTAGAAATTAGAAAATGAAGCTAACTAAGAATGTGCTTACGTTATTTTGCTTTAGCCATGTTAGTGTCGCCTTCAGAAAGGTGCAGTTTCTCTGTAGTACAATTATCTCATTGTTTTTTTTGCAGGTAACCGTATTAGTGGATAACCATACATGTGTTTCTAGCATGAGGACTACAACTGCAAATTGCAAGTGGGTAGCTAGCAAGGCTGTGAGTATACTTAGAGCTGAACCAAATATTGGTGCTAAGGAACTACAAAGGAGGTTGGAGACAGATCACTTGTGTGAACTTGCATATGACACTGTATGCGGGATAAACAAAGAGCTCTTGATGAGGTTTATGGCAAATGGTCAAAAAGTTTTGAGCTATTGTTTAGGTGGAAGGCTGAGGTGATGAAGCGGAGCCCCGGGAGTGTCGTTGAGATTGATGTTCTTCAGGTGGATGGTGAGGTATATTTCCATCATTTTTTTTGTGCTCTTAAACCATGCATTGATGGTTTCTTGGAATGTTCTAGGCCTCATTTGAGCATAGATGGTACAACACCTAATGGAAGGTGGAATGGTCACTTGGCCGCAACTGTAGTAGTTGATGGTCACAATTGGATGTATCCAGTTGCTTATGGCTTCATAGCTTCTGAAACAACATACAACTGGACTTGGTTCATGGAACAATTAAAGAAGGCTATAGGTGATCCTCTACTCCTTGCTATTTGTTATGATGCTTGCAAGGGCTTGGAGAATGCAGTGAAGAATGTATTCCCAAATGCAGAGCAAAGGGAATGCTTTCATCATCTTGTCAAAAACTTCAAGAAGAGATTTAGAGGGTTTGGCCAGATATATCCTGCTGCAAGGACTTACAGAGAGGAGATTTTCTATGACCATTTAGCAAAAATGGTAAGTAAATCACCACAAGCAGTGCAATGGTTACAAGCCAATCATAAGCTATTATGGTATAGGTGTGGTTTCAATCCAGAAATTAAGTGTGACTACATAACTAGTAACATTGTTGAGTCATTTAATAACTAGATTAGAGACCATAAGGACCTACCTGTTGCTGACCTTGCTCATAAGATCAGAGAAATGATCATGCTACTGTGGCATAAGAGAAGAATTATTGCATACAGGCTACCTGAAGGCAGGATACTCCCAGCTATTATGGTTTAGCTAAGGGCAAATACTAGAGGCTTGGGACATTTGAAATTTGTGAAATGTTCTAATTGGAGTGCAGAGGTGTGGGACCATAGCAGCGTTTCTGTGAGGCATATTGTGAAGTTATAGCAAAGGACAGTACTTGTCTTGAATGGCAGCACACTGGTAAGCCATGTCAACATGTATTGGCCTATGTAACCCGCCAAAGGGGAATTGACCTAGAACAGTTTGTGCATGACTACTACTCGGTGAATAGGTTCAGGACGGCTTATGGAAGAGAGATTGAGCCGATGACAGATAAAACACAGTGGCCACAGGTCGACCTACCATTTGTAGTTGGTCCACCTCTAGCTAAATTACCTGTTGGAGGACTCATGAAACTAAGAATCAAGGGATGGATGGAAGGTGGACACAAGAAGAAATGTTCCAAAGATGGTAAATTTACCAATAAGGGTGAAGGTGAGAAGGGATGTGACAATGATACTGCTCCAACAAATGCAAAGGGAAAGAAGATGATCAGAGGACCTATGACTTGCAAAAGATGCGGAGAAAAAGGTCACCAGCAAGCTAGTGCCAAGTGCCCGCTCAATGGGACCGCAAAAAAGAGGTAAGAAATTGTGTGAAAATGTCAATTATATTTTATGTACAGTCTGTACAGTCCACCACAATTGCTAGCATGAACTTTTCTTTTCAAGTGTATATAGTATGTACATTATATACAAAGGTGCAGCTTTCTTATTATTTTCTTGGATTATCTAGGAAGCGTAGACAACCTAGGAACAATGTTACAGAAGCGCCAGCATAACCTAGCACTCCACGGAGGCCGACTAGAGAAGAAATCCTACGGGATAGTCCAGGAAGGGTCACAAGAAGGTAAGAATACTGACACATTTACCATGCACTAATTTTTTTTATACATCTAATTGTCGTATCGAATTTATGTGCAGCATGCTTGCGACGTTATTAGGGGAGGGCACATCTTCACAAACCGACGCAACTAGTCCCATGAGGATGTGCACCACTGCAGCACCAAAGAAGTTGACTCCGAAGAGAAAGCTACCTATTGGATGAATTTTTTTAGTTGTGTGTGATGAGATGAACTCATGATTTATTTCGTATGACTTGGACCTCGTTTGGTACTAAATTATGGTCTCATGAGATGAACTTGTAATTGCTAGAATCATGGTTTTATGAGATGAACTCATTTGTGCTAAATTTATGATTTTATCCATTGCTTGGATCATCTTTTTCCCATTTGTATTACATACTGTACATGCTGGCTTGCAATGTCCAGGCGGCTGCCAGCCATCCCAAGGCCATGGCCAGCCCTGGCTAGTCCACAGCCAGGCAGGCCAGGCCATGGCCAGCTAGGCCAGGCGGCGGCCGGCTAGCCAGGCCAGGGAGCGAGCAGCAGCCCCTGCACACGTCTTATGAGGGCCTGAGTGCAAAATGGTCAAGTCATGGCAAAAATACATGTATTTGAGATGAGAAATACAATTAAAAGCACATAATGTCATTGAAAACAAAGTGTCAACGTTTCGGATGTCGTTTTAGCAAAGTCGACGTTAGGAATCCTATAATAGCGAAACCACATGTTTGGAGTCCTAGAATAGCAATTTTCTCGAACGTAAGGTGCTGAACAAGTATTACCCGCCGGATTTCGACCCATTAAAGATCCCACGACGGCGGCAGCCCAAGAACCAGCAGATCAAGGTGCGCATGATGCTTCCCATGAGCATCCAGTGTGCTACCTGCAGGACATACATATACAAGGGCACCAAGTTCAACTCCAGAAAGGAGGACGTCATCGGAGAGGTATGCCTGATTGAAAGTCCTATGTTTGGTGTTGGTAATTAGTGATAATGCCTAAGTACTAATCCTATGCCTAAGTTGTATGTAGCATATGAGGATTAGTACATTCCAAGGTTGGTGGCAAGATGGACATGGTGATCATGATGGCCACACTTGGATTTGGACGCAACCCTACATGATCAAGGCAAAGGTATATGCTTAAGGGTTGTGTTTTAGTAACCAAGACACCTAGTGGGTGTGGTTACATTATAGGATAGATAGCCATACTATAAAGAGGGGAATGACGCGGCTATTGAACTCCTAAGTGCCTCTAGGTGTGCATTTCATATTCATATGCATTTGGATAGAACTAATAACACCTCGAAAAATGATTGTGAAAATGCTAACACACATGCACATGGTGATGATCACTTGGTGATGTTAGCACGTTTGCGAAGGCGGTGGAGTTTGAGCGGTAGAGAGGGTTTGGGGCTCTCTCTCCCTCCCGCCGAGCTTGCGAGGCGGGATTCAGGCATTTTCGAGGAGTTGAAACGCCTATTTTCCACTACGCCGGAAGTCGGAAAAAGAAACGGAGGCGAACAGAGGTCACAGTGGTGACCGGACGCTGGACCGGATGCGGTCACTGTTTGACCGGACGCGTCCGGTCAGCGTTCAGCGTCTGCGCGTATTTCAGTTGGTTGATCGGACGCGCAGCGCGTCCGGTCACAGTCGACCGGACGCGTCCGGTCGTTCAGGGAGCTTACTGGACTCCAACCGGACGCGGGCACTGTGGCGTCCGGTCGGTTCACCAGCGCGTCCGGTCACTGTTTCGTTAGAACGCTGCTCTGGCTTGACCTGCGCGTCCGGTCCGTTACGGGACCGGCGCGTCCGGTCGTGACCAGCGCGTCCGGTCCGCGCGACCAGCGTGTCCGATCGGTGTTTCGAAAAAGAGCCGTTGCGCGATCGGCGCGTCCGGTCCACGCGACCAGCACGTCCGGTCAGCGCGACTGCGGCTGTTTAAGTTCCTAACGGCTATATTCGAAGGGGTACGTCTATATATACTCGTTGGTCGGCTCAAAGCTCCCTCTCTTGGACATTTGACATACTTGTGAGCACTTTAAGCTAAGCAACTCCCCTCCCACTCATCTCTCTTGCTTGTTTGCATATTCGAAGTGAGATTGAGTGATCCAAGTGCATTTGCATTGTGAGATTGCATCTAGTTGGCACTTGGTGGTTGATTTGCTGCGGGATTCTTGTTTCTCTTGGTGGTTGCCGCCACCTAGACGGCTTGGAGCAGCTTGGAGGCGTTGGCAAGAGTTGGTGATTGTTCTTGGCCACCTCCGGTGATTGTGAGGGGTTTGTGCCTACCTCGGCGAAGCGCCAAAGGCAACATTAGTAAATTGTTCGTGTCATTGCAACCTTTTGCCATTTGGTAGGTTCTTGTGGCGCCTTTTGAGAGGCTCGGTGTGTGACCGATTAGCCACCGAACCACGTGGTGAAGAGGGACACAACGGGGACTAGCGTGCCGGCAAGCACGTGAACCTCGGGATAAATCTTTGTGTCATCATTCTTATTGTGATTGATCGATCTCGGTGGTTGTGTTTTGTGGAATTCATTTCTTGATCATATTGTTTGGTTGGCTCAATACTTCGCCCCTCGGTGATACCCTTCTAACTCTCTCTTGTATTAATTTCTTAGTTACTTTGCTAGAGTAGCTCTTTTGTGTAGCTTGCTAGTTGTAGTTTCCTTCTCGGTTTGACTTGTGCGGTTGAGTGCTAATATACTAGAATTGTGAATTAGATAGGTGGCTTGTAAACTCCCCTTAGGCTAAGCAAAACCCGCATCTCGCTATTTGTTATATTGATAAACTTGTTTAGTTTGTCTTTGTAGATTTTTTAAAAAAAAGGCTATTCACCCCCCTCTAGCCATCAAGACCTTTCACTGATACTCACCCAGACCTAGTTACAAGCATGGTCGCTAATTGAAATCTCTGTGGGCACTGGTTGGTGCCTAATTTCTTTGCAAATTCTGCAGTGATCATCAGGGAAAGGGAAAATTGGCTCAGTACCATTAAAAGATTGGATCTTTAGAAAAATACCATTGAAAGATTCAACTATAGAAAAATACCATTGAAAGCTTCCTCCGTCGTAGGCTTCTAGCACATCTGTTAACTCAACGTTAACTCCTATTGAAAGGTTCATTTGAGCAGCCTTTCACACCCGATTCATTTCAGCAAACATGTAAAAAAAGCAAACACTGAGTAGCCCTCCAGACCTGACTGCAGCATATATGTTCTTGCCTTGCCTAAGCCCACAGGATATAACACTCATCAAGGTAGAAATTTTAGCATGGTTTCTTCAGAAGTTCTAGCAAGGTTTGTCCAGAAATTACACACATATATATAAGACCACAATTCACACACTACAGCATGGTTTCTCTAGAAAATTCTCACAGAAAATTCAGCATGGTTTCTCCAAGAGTTCTAGCAAGGTTTGTCCAGAAATTACACACATATATATATAAGTCCATAGTTCACACACTATAGTACTAATATAGCTAATTCATCTACTCAACGATGAGCCTCCAATTGATTCCACCAGGTGAGATTGTAGCCATCCTTCTAGTTGTTACACCTGGGCTAGTCGAAGAAATGGATGACATCCTTCTAGTTGTTACACCCGGGCTTGAATGGAGGCATTGGAGAGGGTTCAGCAACTGCTTTAGATGTCCCAGCATCAGTTGTGGAGGCTCCAACAGATTCAGAGTTGTTTATCCTACATTTGAAAACTTGGATTGGTAAAACTACTTTTTAACCACGTAAAAGAAACAAAATATTACATTACCTTTATTTTTTCCCTTTTTTGGACGAGGTGGTGGAAGTTCTTGTTCTAATTCAGCTTGAGTAGCATTACAACCCTTCTCAATATGTCCAAATTGAAAATACCTTTTGCATTGGTATGGTCCTCTTTTTTCTGGCTCTCCTCTAGCCTTTACTCTTTGTTTCCTTGGTCTACTAGCAGCCCTTTGTAGTGGTGGAGGAATCATTTCAAAACCAAGATTAACCTTTGGCCATTGAGACTTGTCATTCATAGGAGCGATTTGAAATTGATAAGCCATCTTGAATCTCTCCACAGAATAGTAATCATGTACAAAGTTCTCAATGTTTAGTTGCCTCACTTTCCCAAATAAGTATATAGCATGAGTGCATGGTTTTCCAGACACCTCCCATTGCCCACGGTCACATTCTCTTTTCGAAAGGTCAACTGCATACTTCTAAGTTTTTTCTTCCTTCGTTGTTCCTAAAATTTCAGCTGACATTGGACCACTTTTGTTGATATCATAGTGTAGCCCTCGACTCTTCATGTTCAGCTCATGTATCACACTAGGGAGGATGTGCCCTTGAAGTTTACCAGCTATCTCTTGCCTTGTGTAGATTTTCTCCATGATCTTCTCTCTGATCTTATCCATCAGATCAACAACTGGAAGGTCTTTATAATCCTTAATCCAATTATTGAAACATTCAGATATGTTATTTTTAACATAATCAACTTTGCATTCTTCGGAGAATTTAGATCTACTCCATATCAGCTTGTGATGGTTGTCTAAAAAGGTAATTGCTTTAGGACATTCGGTTCCAATTTTCTCCAACAATACATCATGCCTTCAAGCTGTACATGCTCATGCAAGAGGCCACATGTATTTCAACATCTCACCTCTGAATTTCTTCCTAAAATTAGCCATTAGGTGCCTAAAGCACTCACGGTGCTCTGCATCACCTTTGAAGACTTTGTTGACACTATATGCTAATCCTTTGCGCGCATCAGTATGGATTGTCAACCCAGGTGGAGTGCCAATTGCTTTCTTCAGGTTTGCCATGAACCATGCCCAGTTGGCATTCGTTTCTTCATAAAAAAATCCCATACGCAACTGGATACATCCAGTTGTGTCCATCAATTGCAGTTGCTGCAGCCAATTGTCCATTATATTTTCCAGTCAAATGAGTAGAATCGACACCAAGATATGGCCGGCACCATGACAAAAAACCATCTAACACATGCTCTAATGCACACAAACATCCTTGAGAAATGTATTTGGCCTTTGACCTTCTTGCAATCAATATCAGCAATGTTGCCCGGACATGTTTCTTCTAGAGCTGCTTTGAATCTCCATAACATTGTGAAACTCTCCTCCCAAGTGCCATGAATATCATCCATTGCTGATTTTTTGCCAGACCACACTTTAAAATATGACAGCTCAATATTGTAATGCTTTTCCAATCTTCTCTGTAACTTCTTTGCGCTAAGAGTGAGATCTTCTTCAATAATTTGTTTTGCTCTTTGATATATCTAGGCTGTAGAAGATTGATGGCCTTTCACAGTTTCTGAACTAGGACAAGTGTGATCATCCAATTTTGAGAGTTTGACCACCTGCAAATAAATTTGATTATAAGTTACAGCTTGCAAAAAAAGTATCATTGTACAACGAATATTTGATTGTAAGCTACATCTTGCAAAACAAATGTATCATTATACAACGAATATTTGATTATAAGCTATAAAGAAAGAATAATAACCATGAATGTGTCACCACCATGAAGTCTCTTTGCAAAAATTCTCCAATCGCAGTTTGCATCAGCACACCTTGCCCTGTACCTCTCTTTGTCACTATGTTCAACCCTAGTACCAAACTCATTTTTTATGACATATGTCCTCAAGGTCATGATGAACTTGTCCTTGTCTCCAAATGTATCTCCTCCGTTAATGATCGGATTCTCTTTGTCATGTGTTGTGAAAGGTGCACCATAATCATCTAGCATAGTAATCTCATCATCATGAACACATTCAGAATCAAAGTCCAGAACAGGCCTTGCCCTTTTTCTTTTTTGCACCTCTACTTCAATATTTTCTGTTGGCTGTGCATCATTAACTGTAGCATCAACTAGTGTTAAGTATCTCCACTCTTTATCTACTCCGATTGGCTCATCCCCATCAGGGTCAGACCCAACAGTCATAAAGTGCTCCTTCTCCTCCTCTTCAGGCATTGGTGGCCCTGCTATGGTTTCTCCATATTGTGGTATTTCTGCCCATTCAAATTCCTCAAATTCCATCTTCTTCTCAACAACTGGCACTTCATTAGGCATGCCCTCACAATCCATATTCACTGCAGGAGGCATCTCATCCCCCTCCACACGATTGCCCACTATCATCATAAATTTCACCAATTGAGATGCCCTTAGCAAGCTGTGAAGCTGATCATCTGAAATTAATTTGTCTGTCCAATGCATCCCTTTTACAACCTAGAAATTTTCCTGCTAGTTGATGTCCCATGTAAAGTGTGAAGCAATATCCTTCTCTAGATTAATGACTGAATATTTTTCTGAATCAACAACCCATCTTACATCTCTGCCCCTATTGTTGACCTTTTTATCATGTACAATACTGAAGTATGAGTTCACTGTGACCTCTACTCTACAAGCATTCTTTGAATCAATCATGTGATATGCAGCCCGAAACACATGGAACAGAGGGAAATCAGTAAGGCTCAATTTCACAAAAATAAATCAGGTCCTCAGTCAGTCCCCATTCAGTACGTTCAGATAGCGATGTCCACACAAAAAAAACCCAGCAAAATAGATACAAATTGGAAGAATGTAGAATGTGTCCAAGGAGATTACCCTTCTGAAATTTCAGTAGCATCCATCTTCAATCAAATCCCCAATCCCTTGTCACAACACTACAAAATCCCCAATACCTAGGGTTTAGACCATGAGAAGAGGACAAAAAGAATGAAGAACAAGGAAAGTAGGGAAGAAGAGAGGCTCACCATGGAGGATAGGCCTGTGAAGTCACCACCGCTGCTGTCGTCACCGAGGGGAGGAGCGCCGCCGCCGAGGGGAAGACCGCCGCTGCGAGGGAAAGAGCGCCGCTCGAGGTCACGCCCAGGTCCGAGACCTTCTCAGGCTGCGTGCGTTTCTACTGTTGGCTCCGTTCTTTTTTTATTTTTCCCTTCAGCTAACGTGCAGTAAACGGGGATGTTAAAAGATATAACGGAGAAACCTTTCAATGGTACTTTTCTGCCGTTGAATCTTTCAGTGGTAGTTTTCTAAAGATGGGATCTTTTAATGGTAACGAGCTAATTTTCCCTCAGGGAAAAGATAGTATGCCTGGCCTTGCTTGTTCTGATCAGGCTCAAATGCGCTAGGAGCAGATTGTTGGATCCCTCGCTACTGTTAGGCATACATATATGACATACATATCTGTGGCTGATAGTTTCATGCTGCTAAGCAAATAATTTGCTACACACCACATCCACACCATTTTTCATAATGAAGTCATTGTGTTAGCTGGTGATCTGCTGTATGTTTTGTTGATGTTCTCTTCCACGATCTAGCTGTACACACAGAAACGAAATGAGTGCCTAAAAACTGGCAGTGATCGTGAAATCCTGGTGACAAGAGTTTGGTTTTAGTACATGCATCGGTTGTGGATGATTCAACCATCAACAGGGGATCTTGCGCTCTACACATGGGCTGTGGACAATCATTATTAGAGTGGTTCGGTGTATATAAGAAGAGGGCTGTACCATTGCTTGCTGAGTACAAACAAGTAGAGCAGATGAAGTATCATGAGCTCCAGGCCTCCAGTAAAACACTTCCCGGCTTCAGAAAATTTATTGCTATAAGCTATTTGAAAGGACCACATGCTAACTCTGAAATAACAATGGCAGAAATAAGAGGTGATAGAATTAACATGGTAGCAGCACTGCAGTACTATGAAGATGCAGCATGTAATTGTGATTCTAGCTGTATAAATTCTCTAGGTAATTACTAAAAAATGGTTTGAAAATTAGACTCTTGTACTATTCAATTCGCAGTTTTGGTCCACCAGTGTATATGCTTACATGAAATCTGAACAAAAGCTGGCATCCATTTCAATCTCCCATTGGTCTCCTAGCTACATGTCCTGTCTTCTATATTTATTCTAGAGTAGTTTGAGGAGTTTATGTATGCCAGTTTATATCGGAATTTTTGTCAGTCCTGAGTCCTTATTTCTAAAAGTGCTCTGCCTGCTCTTCTCAGTGTTGATAGCTTCGCTATTCTGCATCCTGTATTCTTTCTGCTCAGCGCTTGCATCTCTTCATTTATTTTTCATCATTGTATGGCCTGTCATAATGCTTTATTTGGTTGTCTGATGTCTTGGAACTGTGGAATTTCATATGTATCAACTAGTGGGTATTTTGATTACTGATTGTATGCTAACCCATTGCTAATGCTAGTTCCTTCTTTTGGGCGCAGACATGCTTGGGAATACAAATATTTGGGTTTTACTTCAAGTGTACTAAGTGCTCTGCTGAGATCACATTCAAAACAGATCCTCAGAATTCTGACTACACCGTGGAATCGGGGGCTAGTCGCAATTTTGAACCTTGGCGTGAACAGGATGAGGTAAGTGATTTTGGGGCATATTCGAAGGACAAATTCCATGTTCCAAGCATATAATCTTCAATTTGATCACCATGATGCATATTCTTTTGTTCAGGCAGCAGACAAAGAAAAGAGGAAACGAGATGGTGAGGAGATGGGTGATGCAATGAAAGCGTTGGAAAATAGAGCAATGGATTCAAAGCAGGATATGGACATTCTTGCTGCTTTGGAAGAGATGCGGTCCATGAAGGTTGGATCTAGTTCTAGGCCACTAGATGTTTTGTAGTTCTTATTTCATCGGATTTTGCTGATTACTAATATTGTTTTCTTGTGCTGTCTACAGTCTAGACATGCTGGTGTCTCTGTTGACCAGATGCTTGAAATTTTGAAGCGTTCTGCTCATGAGAAGGTAAGACCTTAAAAACAGTGTTTGCATTATCATGTTTTAATAAATGTCTGAAATAAAACATTCCACATTTTCGTTGTTTAGAATAACTTTATGGCAACAGTGTAGTTTCCTGCGTGCAATAAAAGGAGGAAAAAGCATTTGCAGAGCTTGATAAAGAAGATGAAGAACATATCAAATCAATCACTTTTCAAGTAATTCTCTATCTCTGCATCGCAATGCCGATTAGTGCCATCATGCATAACATGTGCATGGAGGGTGTTACCTTCTGAAACTGCACCTTTTTAAGTGTTTCCAATTAAGCAACTCCTTTTGACGTGATTCTATTGCTTAATGCAGAACTCCGGATTTTATGTAAAGCGGATAGAAGATGACGATGACGATTTGGTCCCTGGCCAATCGAGTAAAACAATAAAGGTATCTGATTTTTTTCGCTGCTATTTTGTGTTGATGTTTATATCCCAACTCATCAATTAGGGTAAGATACTAAGATTGCATATGATAATATATATATTACGGCCCTTGTTTCTGTAGCTCCAAGAAATCTTGGATCTGGAGCGGTAACTTGAGAATATTTAGATGAACCATTTTGTTTATAGTTTGGACTAAATACAAATATTTAATACACTTTATTATTAGTTTACAAACTATAGGTCTAACTTGGATTTCGGAGCTGGAGCTATGCCAAAATGGCCATGTGTATATTAATTTACAGTTCAATTACTTGTAACCTAAAAAAGCATTGTTTTACCATTCCCTACATCACATATTTTCTGTTAATGGTAAATTACCCTTGCAGTTTTTCACTTAATTTTTTAAGCAATTATATACCTAATACTAAAGAGGCAAAATTTCAGCCCATTTTTTGGGTCTGGCCTCCCGTATTCATCGGTGTTTTTATCATGGTTTCTGTTACCGTCTGCCCCTCGAACTCTGTTCTTAAACCGTGCAAGGGTTCTGACCAAACTGTCCTACGGAAAAAATCGAACTCAATGCCATATTTCATACATTGCCTTGTCAGGAATCAATATCTCAAGATCCAAACTAAATCGAAATTGAAATCAAAATTGCCACCTGTGACTCCACATATTGGTCTTCTCCTGATATTTCATCGACGAAGAATCCAAATCGAAGGTGAAACACACAGATATTGTACTACATTTGAGACTCCACATAATGGTCTTCACCTGATATTTCATCGATGAAGATTCCAAATCGAAATTGAAACACACAGGTATCGTACTACGTATATATACACACACATAAAAAAATCGAGAACAAAAAATCACAAACATAAAAAAAATCAAACTGCCGACTGAATCTGTCAGCTTCGACATGCAAGAGGTAGCGCTCCTACCTGCTTAGCTCGCCAGCAAAGTTGCACACATAGGCCCTGGACCCACCCGCTGCTGAGCTCACGCCACTCAATTTAGAAGAGGAGCCTGCGGCTGTAGGTGACTCTACGCAGCCGAAGAACTCAATAGTCTCTCGATCAGACGTCGAGGCATGGATGCCCTGGATCTGCTTTAGGCCGAGCCCAACGCACCAGCATATATTGCTGCCCCGCAAAAACATGTAGGCTCGGATGCCATCTGGAAGAGAGAGGCACCGGAATAGCAGCCCCGCAGTCTGTGTGTCTTTCAGAGGAGTCGACCGCCTCGTCAGAAAGAACGATGGTTTCGCTAGAAAGTCTGAATGGTATTGGCTAGCAGACTGCAAAAACAAGTCCTCGAAAGCGACATTCGAAGTGAGAGAGGTAGCAGTGGATGAAAAAGTAGATAGAGCATACTATAGTCTGCGTTGTAAAAATTACAGTCTCAACTTGCACAGGTCTACGTGGAGCACGACTTTTCAAACGGTGCCAACGTAGCCTTTTCGTTTCGCTGGATTGTTGTGGCTGAAAGTACTGTTTGCTGGTTTATTGTGAGAGAAAAACATTACTGGATGGCTGTTGATTCTGCTGATATGCTCAAACGAACCAGGTGTGTGCTGCCTGCCTTGGGCTTGGCCGGCGTTCTGCATCAGACCCTATTCGCGCCGGCGTCAGCGCCGGCTTGCTCCAGCCATGCTGCACATCCAGCGGCAGTTGCCCTGGCACCACCCTACTCTGGCTAGCACTTTCGATGTATGCTGAGGCTATGGCCTTCGGAAGAACGGAGAAGACACCAGATGAAGAGAGAGGAGCTACGTACGAGAGAACAAGTCCTCAGTTGAGGACCAACGGGATCGAAAACCAAGAAGATAAGCATCAAGTTTACGGTGCATGCCTGGGTGGATTGAGCCTATACACCGTGGGTCCCACATGTAAAAGAGCTAGAGTAGAACATGTGCTCCATACAACTACGTAGGCATATGCTAATTGATTTAATCAATTGCTGTTGTTTCATTCCTGTGTCACGGATTCCTTCATTTGAAACGCCTCTATCACCTATTTTTTTTCGAAAATGTGCCAGTGCACGTGTTTCATTAAGTAGAAGTGGGAATACCAAATTTTACAATGACGGTACAAAGGGTACGCAAGTAATCCTTGGATTACCAACGTAATCCCACACAAACACAAAAGCAAGAAAAAACGTGGGGGAGGAGACCCTCCGCCTCAAAACCCCCACCGACTAAGCCTGATACATGAACACAACGCAGAGGTAGCTAGTAGAGTGGTGAAACCGTGGAGGCGACGGGGCTCAACCTCGGCGGCAGAGCATCCGCCAAGGGAACCGCGAAGGCGACGAGGCACAACCTCGACAATGAAGCATCCGCCAAGGGAACCACGGAGGCGACGAAGCTCAACCTTGGCGGCAAAGCAACCGCTAGAGAAAGCCTGGCCGTCACGCCCTTAGCAGCAAAGCATCTGCCTTAGGGGGAGGCCATCACGACGTCGGCGGCAAAGCATCCGCCTGGGTAAACGACGGCAAAGCATCCGTCCAAGAAGAGTGATAGCGGCAAAGCATCCGCCACACAGCAAGCATCCACGGTAGCACCAACCAACTGCTAGCCAAACCAAAGCGAAGAAACATGAAGTGTAATCATGCTCAGCACAACCAGCAGGAACGGAAGGCAGAGGCACCGCAGGAGTGCTCCAGCGAAGCCTCCATGGAGGGAAATGACATCCTTAGACGCCATCATCGTTGATAGAGCACACGGGATTTTCATCCCAGAATCCGCCTTGGCTACCCTTGGTGAAGACGGGCTTCGACGACGCCTCCAGAAAGGGATATGACGCAGACTGTGCCACCGCTGCTGGCCCAGAGTAAGAGCTGGGCAGGGTGAATCCCCTAGCATAGGGTCGACACCATGGGTAGATACGGTGGGCGTTGCCGCCTGGTAAGGCAACCACAGCTGGCTGGTCGGTCCAAGACCAAGAGGCAAGCCACCACCGGCGTCAGGTGACTGGTGGCTGGCCGTGGCCAGATGCGGCCACCAAGCCCAGGCAGATGGTGTCTGGCCGTGGCCAGACGCAGACACCAAGCCCAGGCCGCCCGTGTCCAGCTGCATTGTCGCCCGACCAGCCGACACCGTCGCGTCGCAAGGGGGCGCGCCGCCTTCCGACGGACGGCCGCCGAACACGGAACCAGTGAACGGATCTAGGCACGGACAGCCCCGATCTAGCGCACCGACGCCGGTGTGGACCGGCGGGGAAGCGCCGTCGTGGCCACCGGCAACATCGGCAAGCACCTTGGCATGAGGTGGGTGCAGGTGCCGGCGGCGCTGACCAACAAGGGCATCTTCGCGCGGCGGTCACGGCACACCAGTAGGAGCCGCGAGCCAGCCCTGTCCACCAGAACAACCTAGGCGTCCTCTGGCCGCCGCACCCAACAGTCACCACGCGCCAGATCCGAGGTGTAGGGCACCGGATCCGTGAGCAGGGCACCCGGATCCGGCGGTCCCAGCTTGCCGGCGGCGGCCTTGCTGCCATAGGGTTCACTGCACAGGGGAGGAAGAGAAGGGGAGGAGAGGAAAGGAGGGAGGAGGAAGGAGCTGCGGAGGCCTTTTTGAGCGCGCAGCTGGCCGCCGCTACCGCAAGCGAGAGGACGGCAGCGGCGGCCGGGAGGACGGCGTGGAGCGGGTTGGGCGGCGGAGGTTGCGGGTGACCCCCCGAGTCGCCTACGGAGACGACGCGGGGGTCAGGCTACCGCTCGTTTGGTATGTCAGGAAGGTCGATATCGCCTCTATCACCTATGTTCTTGTATTTTTTTTTCCAATCCCCTGTTTTGGAACTCTATATCAATATCTTTTTATTGTGTTGTTTCCCTTTCATGTGTTTCGTATTTCTTTGTTCCAAACAGAACCTTATTCATCTACATGTTAGTTATGGAACTCGAGTGCATAAAAAATTCGGTCCGACAGCTTTCTTTCTTTTTAATTGGCACCGCACACCAGATTTCTACGGCTATAAAATACGGCTTTTAGGACTAAGCTGCACGGTCATGACAAAGAGTGTAATATAGAACTGATCGACTAAACATACTATTTTACTAGCCACTGCTGTCCGCGCTTCGCTGCGGGTGATGTGTTTGATATGGGAAATCTTAGAAAATATGACTCATATGTCTAATATGTTTTCTCATCGTATTGTTATGAAAGAGACTGAAAGAACTTTGATAAAGCACTCAATTAGCACAACCAACAAACACAAATATATATTCTAAATAAGAGGGTACAACATAGCAGGGAATAAAATACGCATACTACAATACACTTCATCTCCTTTGGGGTGAACAAAAGCAAAATAAACTTCACTCCCTAAGACTAAAGGAGAAACATGGTACAACTAATCTTCAACGTCTTCGACTAAAGGGCTTCATTTCCTTGGTGTTGAAAATGATCATTCTTCCGACATCTGTGGTCCATCCCTTGGACTAAGAGGCGGGTCAACGTCATCTTTTAGGGGTGGTTGGGTGAGAGGGATATTTTCTTCCTTACTGGGCTCCAACTCTAGAGCTTCATGAGAGATTTCTGTGGGTGAAGGAGCTGATGGGCCTTCAACGTTGAGTCTTCTTTCTGTGTTTAGGGACATGATTGGAATTCCTTCTAGAATCATGGACTCTCGGTCTTCTAAGGCTTGCATTCTTCTCTTGGCCCTAGTGACAAGGTAGGCATCCTTCAACTCCTGAGCATGGCGGTCCTCAGCTTCCTTCAAGGCTTCAGCGATGGCAGTTTCACGACTCTCGGCTGCAGCTGCTTGGGCCTGAGCCTCCTCTAGTTGCACATGGAACTTTCTAACCATGAGCTCAGCTTCTTCTGCATGGTGCATGCACTTCCTCAACTCCGATGCTTGCTTATCATATTGCTCATCCATAGCAAGTAGGTATGTGGTCATGAATACTACAGTCGAGTCATCCTCGAGCGAATAACATCCTTGTAAGATGTCCATACGGGTTCTCCAAACTGGCCGGTCCTTTTCCTGGGGTGGAAAGAACCTCATGGGTGTACGGGCGATGGGCTTCTCGTAGATCTAGCATAGGCACCTCAAAGCTTTGTGGGCGACAGCTTGATACGTGTCTACAAACCGAAATTCGGTCGTAGTCATACTCCATGCTTCAGCTATGTCAGGGAAGTCTTCACTTTTTCCAATATAGATGGTGACTTCACATCTTTCGGTTTCATGCTCCTTGTACTCCCTGCCTTCATATTCTGGGCGATCCTTGATTCCAAGTCTTTGCATGGTAGCATACAACAGCTTGGGAAAGCCTTCAACGCCTAGACAGTAGCTGCTGGTCCAAACTCCTTCTGCCATCTTAGAGAGAATAGATAAGAGTAAACATTTTTGAAAAAGGAAGGCATTAAGACTTTTTGTAAAATACTCTTATATGTAAAACACTACCCAGAAAGCCTAAAGTCACGTTCTACAACCAAGGAGGGGAGCAGGATGAAAACCTAGGGAGGGAGGGAAGAGCAAGGGAATGCTCATGAGCTGCTCACCTCGTCCTGCTATGACGGCCGAGCCTGGCTCGTGCGTATAGGCATATATGGTATGCACGGACAAATGGAAGCGAGAGCAGGCGAGTAAGCTGATCGTGTTGCTGGGTGGTGGAGGAGAGCACCTCCGGGTGCCCTTTTATACGCCGAGGAAGAGGGGTTGTGCCACTGGCTTGCTTGCTCGCCTCCAATGGCATTGTTGTGGCCAGATACCTGGACAGTGGAGTGACGAGACAACTTTCCTGGTGATTGTACGCCACATGCAAATGGACGGTGGATGCTCAGCATGCATGGTCGGTGCCTAATTACCATGGTGAATCTTACGTAGAGTCTTTTTATGGGAAAAAACTTAGCTCTAAAATACCATATATGTGTATACGTGCTAGAGGCCGGAGCATTTTCTTTTTTGAAAAAAATATATAGTTTACGTGCAGCATATCACAGATTCACGGTGCATGGCGTGCATAGAATTGCACTTCGCGTGTGCGACCATCTGTGGCTGATGATGCTCCCTACTTTTCAGCATATGACAGATTTACAGTGATGTCGTCAGTTCATGGCGTGGTGTAGGTGTACATAGAATGGCACTGTGCGTGTGCAACCATCCTGTGCGGGATGCTTTTCTTACCCGTGCGACACGGTAAGTCGTCGCTACCTAACAATGCGCAGCAGTGTATAGGATTGTTTAGGCCTGTTTGATTTCTTCCTCTAGAAAGAGGGTGTGGTTTTATAGGCACGGCCAGAGATAGCGTGATGTGATGCTACCTGGCAGGTCAAGTAGCAAAGTATGAACCTAAAAAAATAGAGGTGACCAAATTTTAACTAACTTTTTCAACGCCTTGGAAGCGTAAACCGTGTCTGTAAGATTTTGTATGGTCTTGACAAAGTAGAAGGGAATTCCTGAGGTATTTGTGCGGGTACGCTAGATTTTTTAGATTCATGATAAGATACAATTACACAATAAAGGACCAAGTCATCAAAATCATTTTATTTCTTGCTCATGTGTTTGTAATTCGACCATCTTAACCATGCCAACGTTCCATTGAAGCACAACCAGCAGACACATTATATATGTCCCGTGGTTGCCTGCTTTTATGCTGTGAGCAGGCTACTGTTTACTTAGTGTACTTAGTCGTGGCATTGAAACACCATCGCAGACATAATCTAAGAGCAACCACAATGTTGCAGAAAAGTAGTCCATAGGCATTAGAATAGTCTACAGATAGCTGAAAATATTATAGACTTTGGTATGTATCAGTATGTCTTTGGTTACATGACACACGGCAGGTGGTTAATGCACTTATAGAATGTCCCTAGGTACACGTGAATTTTTGAGAGTACTGCCACTGGGTGCCAGCGGGTGTGCCAGTCCTTGTCGCCATAGGCAAGTGTGCTTGCCTAGAACCATGCTAACGATGCTTAGGTTTCAGGCATTCTGTGTCCAAGTTGCTTGTTAACACGGTAATAGAGTTTGTTTACTCATTCAATATGGAATACATGTCATCACAAACGTGCACCACATGTATATATCTGAAGGTGGCAAACAGGGGCGCTGCATATGCGAGCTTACACATAGCCGATGTACACGCAAACTACTACAGTGATGAACTACAATGAAGTCATAGCTAATGCCTACTGATTCCTCATATATGAGCTACAAGGAGGACACTAGGAGGGCTGGGATGGGTGTGATGAAGCAATGGATGGCACATGCTTATATAAGCAAGAGTTGGAGGAGGAACGGGGGGCCTCTGCATGCATGGGAGTAGATGCAAGTATGGTAGCTGTATTAATGGCGATCAACTCCAATCACCAACCACCTTGGGAGCAACGTGCACACAACCCAAGCCGTCTCTTAGATGCATGGATGCATGTGCAAGTACAAATGTTCCTGCATGGTCGGTGAATTGTTTTTATTTGATAGTGCGGAGGAGAGGCATTAAATGTGTCCACCTGCCTGACTTATTTTTATTTGATAGTAGCATGAAGGGGAGGGTGAAGATGTCCAGTCTCCAGTGCTTTCAAATTTACTGAGTGAATTTCTAGATAGCATAGGGAGCCATTCATGCATGCATGGAAATTTACTACATATATATTGATAGTAAATTCATTAATGTAAAAGGAGAAGGCACATGTGATTGACCCACACTATGGGCAGTTGAAGATGTCCAGTCTCCGGTGCTTTCAATTTTACTGAGTAAATTTCTGGATAGCATAGGGAGCCACCCGTGCATGCATAGAAATTTACTGCATATCTATTGATAGTAAATTCATTGATGTAAAAGGAGAAGGCACATGTGATGTAAATTCCTCTTGTCGTAGTAACTTTTTTTATGCAAAGGACATGTAAAAATACAGTGATGTAAATCCCCCTAACATGGTAACTTTCTGCATGCAAAGTATATCCACAGTTTTATATTGTCCTTGCATGCATGGTCATTCAATTTTCCATCCACTTCATTGAATGCATCCACTTTCTTCATCCATCCACTGCTGAGGAAGGCTGGTTGACGTGCTCAGTATACTGAGGACACCTAGACTTTTTATATAGCCTAGGGAACATTTGTGCATGCATGAAATTTACCGTATTGTCTTTAGCAACCTGTAAATTTTGAACCACAGGTGATGAAAATTTATCACACTGGCTTTAGCTACCCATACATTTTTTTGAACCACAGGTGACGAGAATTTACCACACTGGCTTTAGCCACCCATATATTTTGAACCAGAGGTGACGTAACTCCTTACTGAAGAGTACATTTTCTGCAGGTAAAGAGGTCTCACCTGGAATTGCTACTACGGTGCATATGTCCATGATAAATCTAGATGGCAAGAGCACCTATAATTTTTATATAGCCTAGAGAGCATACGTGCATGCACGAAAATTTACCGCATTGGCTAAAAGGACCACAAGCGATTCTAATTCCTGCTGGCCAACAATTTTTTTTTGCTAGCAATAAAGAGGTCCTTACTATGGTCTCACAAGTTGCTTCCTTCCATGTAAAAACCTGGTAGTGGTAAAAGCTCCTCTGTGTAAAAGAAGGCACAATGATGTAAATCCCTATAGTAACTTCTTACATACAAAGCACACATACATTTTTGGACGGTGCTTGCATGCATGCCCATTCAAATTTTCATCTACTCCGTTTAATGCATGCACTTGCTTGAGGATGACAATTGCATGCATGGAAGTACTACATATGGGTCATGGAGGTACTACAAAGCACATGTATAATTTTGGTCGGTGCTTGCATACATGCATATCCAAATTTCTATCTGCTCCGTTTAATGCATCCACTTACTTGAGGATAACAATGACATGCATGAAGGTACTACATGTGGGTCATGGATGTACTACAAAGCACATGTACAATTTTGGACGGTGCTTGCATGCATGTCCATCCAAATTTTCATCTGCTCCATTTTATGCATCCACTTGCTTGAGGCTAACCATGGCATGCATGGAGGTACTACATGTGGGTCATGGAGGTACTACTTCATCTGGGCCGTGGAATTTCTATCTAAGGCACCAACTAAATAGAACATACGTGGACACCTTGTGAGGCCGCCTAGACGGCGTGCCTTCATATTCTTAATGAATTTATAATTCACTAAGCAAAGTGCGAAGTCTCATCCTAAAATAGATTGGAACGCCGAACACGATCTTTGATATATCCCCAAGCCTCTTATGTCACTACGAGTTATTAGATCAGCATGTGGCGAGACATGGAAGTTTAATTCCAAGATAAATCGAAACGCATGACATGATAATCGAATAAATCTCCGCTACAATTCGTCTATGTATTGCATAACATATGGTACGTTCCAATTGCAACACATGAAAATATTTGCTATAACTTAAAATAAAGGCAGCAACAGGCCTTTAAACCCTTGAACTTTCCCTAAGACACAAAGACTCTAACCAACAAATTGTTAATAAAGTTTCAATAAGGAACAAAATTTATGTTAGTATTGTAGTGTGGTTAATTCGATCAATGGTCCAACTAACTCAAACATGAGCTAAAATAACTTTGAGTAGATTATTGTCTAGTCCAGGTTGCATATGCTCCAGTGTAATCTCCAATGAGGGTCATGCTTTAGCTTAAATATACCGACATTAGCTTAGATTATGAATGTCATGGTCACTATAAAATAAATTATAAAACTAAAACTTTATAGAAAGGATAAAACATAAATAGATATATACTCTTCTCCTCGTCATCATTTACTATAAACTTTTGATAGTTTTTATCTCCCGTTGTAACGCACGGGCATGTCTGCTAGTGAAAGCTAACATGTTAGATTTTGAAACTGACACTGTGTAAGGTTTCTAGAATATATAGTTTTCTTTAGGTTGAGGGAACTTCTTAGAGCTAAAAAGGTGAACATCCTTTCAACATATAAATGATAACAGTAAACTTTGTTATTTAGCAATGCGCAATATGCAAATTGTAGCCTAGAAATGAATTGTTGCTGCTGTGGAGTAGCTAGCCAAGTAGTAACTACCATTTCATATGAAAATATTATGCACCTCACTTATGAAGTCTTGAGTTTGTTTTCTTGATTGGTTAATATTCTAAACTTTTTGCAGATCAATGGATCTTCTGAATCTGTGACAAAGCCAACAGATGTTTTAAGCAAAACTAACAAATCGGAGGGTGCCAATAAAGAAGGTAAGCACTAAGCAGATTTATTATTAATTTTCTATGTAATTACATCAGTCTGCCTCGAGCGCCCCATTTAACAGAGTTTTCGTCAGTCTTCCTATATTTTTTTTTGTGACTTTTTCAGTCTTCCTATATTGAATACATAATTGAAACTGGAATACATCATACATCTATTAGGTACTCTGTTACGTTGTGATTTTATTCTACTGACAAAGTAGTATTAACACGAGAGCTTTAGGTACAGGGTTCTGATTTTCTTTTTGGAGAACTGTAAACTGTTGTACTACTTTACACATTTAACTTGTGATGTCATATTATGAATTTAGGAAGTTTTGGCCATGGCCAATGATCATTCTAAATTGTCAATATAAAACCTGCTTATTTTGCATTTCACGATGAATATCTGCTATGTTCTCCTTTGCCTGTTAAAAACAGTCTTCTTTTAATTTTTA
This sequence comes from Saccharum spontaneum, assembly GCA_022457205.1. Classification (NCBI taxonomy): domain Eukaryota; kingdom Viridiplantae; phylum Streptophyta; class Magnoliopsida; order Poales; family Poaceae; genus Saccharum; species Saccharum spontaneum. The sequence goes on from CM039587.1 coordinate 37,301,678, forward strand.
AATTTATGCCTCCATATTCTTGTTCCTCACCCCCTCTATTTACAGCTTTGCGACATATTTTCATGTGTAAACTCACTGTTGGGCATGCATTGCAGGGAGCAAGAGCTGGATGCCCAAATTTATTGTGAAACCTAAGTCTGTTAGTGCAGATCCTCATAAGAGACAGAAGGTTGAATCCATGGCTGTCCAAGACAACGGGAAAGGCCTAGATGATGAACAAAAATGTGAATCTGCAAAGCAAACCAATGTTCTCCCGTCCCTATGCCAGAACTATGATAGCGATGATAGTGAATGAGGACACCCCCTCTTGAAGCCGTCCTGCTTGCCAATGCTGTATCAGTCATCATTATACCAGAGGATTATTGACATGTAGTTCCCCAAACCACTGTGGCATTGTGCCATCATTGTACATCATATCTGTCACAAATCTCTGATTGTCAATGGCTCGACAGCAAGCATTGACTGTTACAAATCTGGGTTATCCAGATAGAGCTGTGTTGTTGGATATCGGGAAGTCTTAAGACTTCATTTGTAAAAATGATAGTTGCAGAAAGTTCAATCTGCGGTTTGTACATCAAACAGTGTTTCACAAGCTTGTTTATGCAGCCAATCTTTGAGGGCGTGTTTGGCTTGAGGAATGATGTGGCCAATTTCCTCACTCCACTTTTTTTATTTGGTATGTGGAATGGAATGAGTTGGTCTATCGCCATCTCATTCCTCACAAGCTAATAATTAGTATATACAAAACATTTCTAGTGCATTTTAAATATTACTTTTGTGATATGCTGGCGAAATTAACCCATTATATCATTTTTTTAGGAGAAGACAAATGGAGTGATACTCCTTTTGTCAACTCAACCACAAATGGAACCTATTCAGTCCTGGTAGGCAGCGTCCCTTCACGGCTTCACTGACAGATACGTACGGAGTACTCAACATGCTAAACAACGCGTGCGTACGTGTGTCCTTGTTCGGTCCTCGTACACCCAAACCGACCGACACGGCAGAAGTGTGCTTAACGTTTTCAGAGCAAAGGCCTGCTTGGCCTAGGCGCCAAGCTTTTTGTAAAGCAAAAACGAAAATAGAATAACGAGTATTGGGGTTCCCAGCTCTACAGATCAGCAGACTTTATTTCTCTTCTAACAGGTTGTATTGGAGTGTTCAATTTTAACAACCTGAATTGGTAGTCAGCCAACAGCCCAACAGGATCGTAGTTAGACGATGTCCCTTGACTGACTAGCAGCTATTGCTACTGCTCAAATGTACAAGTGTAAACGCAATTTTTCTTCACGAAAAAAATTAAAACCACAGTTTTCATTACAACCTCCGTTTCAAAAAAAGATGTAATTTTAAGTTTAAATTGAGTTAGACTTCTTTAAATTTAACCTTATGACTCTAAATAGGTATATTGTGAAAGTATATTTCATATTATTAATACTAAATTGAAATGTTAATACTTCTTTAATATATATTTGGTTAAATTTAGAACTGTTTTATAACTCCTAAAAAACGAGAATTGCATTCAGTTCCAGTCTAAAAATTATGAGATAGCTTCTGCACTTACCAACTCATAGATACTATACCAAAAAATCATATTCTCAATAGATAGTTTATCCAAAATAGATTTTTGTTCAATCACCTGTCTTTTCTTCCTTAATTCTAATGTTACATCACTATTTTTCTTAGTTGACATCCTAATTAATGGTCATAGAAACCATCTTGGTTTCTTAGAGCCTGTTTGGCATGGCTCTAACTCCACATGGAGCAGCTTCACTTCAGAAATCCAGGTGGAGCTGGCTCTGAGTGGAGTTGGAGCTGTCTGACAGGGGATGTTTGGCTAGAAGGGTAATCTCAGCTCAAGAATGGTATTTTATCAGTGTGGACTGCCCACTTTGCCCTTGGTTGACATGAGTGTACTTTAATGATGCGTCCAACAGCAAAACAAGCATGTGAATTAATAAATTTAAGTACCAACATATTACAAGATAATCATGTCGAACCAAATAATCCGAGATACAAGTCCAAGCTAATGCGATACAAGTCCGAGATAGTTTGAAAATATGATTACATTAATTCCAAGCTAATGAGATACAAGTCCATAGATTGGAAATAAGATTGCATTAATTCCAAGCTAATACGACAGATATAGTCAAAGTATCACGAAATGAGTCCATAGTCACAAAGCTTGATTCCGAAGTGGATCCATCAGACGCATGTTGAGACACGACATATTTGTTGTACCTTTCGGGCATAGTTGGCACAAAGTTCGGATCTCGATCAAAATTAGCAAAGTCCACATCCCCACTAGCATGCTCACATATGAAATTGTGGAGAACCATGGTAGCAGTTACAACCTTCTTTTGTGTGAGCATGGAATAGGAAGACATCTTACAAAGAATTTGCCACTTCATCTTTAATACTCCAAATGAACGTTCAGTAACATTACGAATAGATGAATGAATCCGGCTGAACTTCTCTTTTGGAGTATTTGGTTCCATACCTCGATGTCACTCAGGTAAATGATACCTTTCACCCTTGTACGGAGCTAGGTAACCTGGACGATTAGGATAGCCCGCGTCCACAACATAGTACTTGCCTGCACATATGAAAAAATAGCATAAGAATTTGAGGTACAGTACACTAGAATTTGAGGTACAGTAAACTAGACTTTGAGGTACAGTACACTAGTTTGTACCTTGTGGAGGATGTGGGAAGACTTGCACATCCACTTCCATAGCATGGTACAGTACACTAGTGTCATGCAAAGCTCTCGGTTGACCCATAGCCACATATGTGAATCGCATATTGAAATCACAAATGGCAAACACATTTTGAATAGGAATTCCTGTCTTACCAATGAACCTCACTTGTTCTTCAGGTGAAAGAGACACGAATATGAGTTCCATCTGGTGCTCCTATGCAATCCCTAAAGTGTAGATATGCTCTTTTGTCATTCCTAATTCTTTTGTGAACTGTCCGAAAATTAGGATCAGTTGGTCGCAAATAATCTAGAGTCATTGCAACCACACAATCAAGGACTTCATGGAATTTCCTACTAATGGGTTCACCAGAATGCTTGAACCTATTTTGCCCCTCTTCTATTTGACTCACATCCACCACATATGAGTAGAAAAATTGCAAGCATTTCATAGGTATTCACGTGTTTCGATGGTTTCAAACCATACCTATCAACCAACACATCATGAAGATCCAAAAAGATATCCTTGTTCATCCGAAGCATTGTGTGGCATTCCCCTGGAGTGTTTAGGGTCTCAGTCACCCATCCCATTCCATTGAGCTGTGAGGTCCTTGGCGGTGCCTTGTCCATATAAATGCGAACATAAGCTTCTGCAAGTTTAGCACCACCTTGAATAAGAGAATAAAATTGATCATCATCGCTACTTTCATCACTCTCACTAACAGACATCTGTCAAACATAGAGCAAAATGGTCAAGCATATTTTAATCTGAGTTGAAGATGCATGAACTGACTGTCAGCTTATAGAATGGCAGTCTATTAGTTCCCAATTTATAAAAGATATAAGTCTAATAAATGAAGCTTATGATATAAGTCCCCGATCAGTCTTTCACAAACATAAGAAAAGAACACAGAGGTGGAATGAGGCTAAAACCAAAAGATAGTAATGGATATATTTCAAAGCAGTGATTACAAAGGTTCCGGAGAAACTGGAGAAACAAGTGGCCGCACATTTGAGGTCGACAGTATACTGAACTCATGAAAAAGCAACTTCAAAGCATAAATGTCAAACATATTACAAACTGAGTTCTTACAAGTCTTCAAACATAGCAAAGGATACAAGAGACAAGCCGTAGGAAACACTCCTACTTATTTTCATACTTGTCATTATATTTCCTACTAAGCCACTTGAACCTAATGTCATCAGTAGGGAAGGTCATAAACATCTCCCTTTGCTCCTTCTTCACAAACAATTCAGTGGCAATGTAGTGTTTATTGGTTTCATACTCAGCACCACAAGCAATCACAGCCTGCATCACTTCACTCCATGGAGTTTGGCTGCTCCATCTTTTCTTGGAGTTAGGGTGTTTGGCTAGCTAATCCCAGCTCTAGCCTGGAGTTTGGCTCTTGAGCCATGCCAAACAGGCAGTTAGAAACCGGCCCAAGAGAGTTTCATTATTTTTTCTTTTCTTAAAAACGATACATATCATCGGAAATGTTTATGTAAAAATCTATTAAATACCGAGTGAGAAGTCGAGTGAAACTTCTACTGACTGATGACAGAGGAATACAATATAGGAGCCTTTCATTTACTGAATTTGATTAACGAAGTTTGATGGGGACAGCAAATATATAACACAGACCGGGATTCATCAATTTACACTACACGTACGCACGTACAAGTCAGTGTCACTATGCCCAATGACACAAGTCACGTCTGTCTACTGATCTGGAAAAAGTCCGAGAATCGGCTTTGAGCCTCCACCACCAGCAACTCCTATATAAAAACCCCTGCATTGCATCTCTTGATCATCATCGAGTTTGAGCATCAAGTCATCATAAGAAACACAACAGGCCGGCGCATAGCCTATCCAGAATCCACCTTGCAAATCATATCCACAGCACCACTCGATCCATATCATATCACAGGAACAACAACAATGGCCGCTTGGACAAGGAAGGCCACAGCCAGCGCCAAGGCCTTGGCGAGCTGCGTGCCCGGTGCTATTCGTGACGATGACGGCAAGCAGAGGATCCCGAAAGGGTACCTCCCCCTGGTGCTGGTTCGCGACGACGACGACGACGACGACCAAGGTGGCTCGGAGACGAAGGTCCTGGTGCGCGTGAGAGACCTCAAGGAGCCATGCATGGCGGCGTTGCTGGAGATGGCCGAGCAACAGTTTGGGTACGGGCAACAGGGTGTGCTCAAGGTCCCATGTGACGCAGAGCGCTTTGACCATGTGATTACCATGGCACGCAAGTCCAAGGTTGCTACTAGATAAATGGCGTCATCTATGTACATGTACGCGGTTAACTAGTTGCTGCGAAACGGCATTAGCGAGATTTAGTTTCGTTTGTATCGATCGGCTTCACGTATTCTAGTTGGACTTGGACGGGTGTGCTAATGCTGACGTAAGTCTACCGCAAGTTTGATTGTTTATTATAAGAGAAGAGATGAAGATATATGATGGGGAGTGTAATTGTTGTTTAATAGATTGTTGTATTTTTATTTTTGTATAATGTTGTATTGTTGTAACAAAGTCTGGGAGAGAAATCCATTTTGAAACTTTTGGTCACACAAATGCCCCGATGATCCATTACCCCTTCCGGGTGCATCTACTTGAACATATATGCCTCAAGTGTTTGGTAATTAGAATTTCTAAAGTCCCGTTTGGATCTCTTGAAATATACTAATATATTTTAATAATCATAATTTGGGCACGGATCCTTTAAGTTGGTATGGATGAATACATTTATGCTGTTGTTAGTCACACAGGAAGATACTTATATGCCGCACCGATGATGTTGCTGAGCGAACCAAAGAGGCAGAAACATACCATGGGGATCAACAAAAGGGAATTGCTGGCGTCCGGACGTCCAATGTGATATGATTCCGTCGGACGGTAACTTGGGCACACTCTCACCGAAATGGCCTAGTAGAACGGCCCCATAAGAAAACGCCATCACGTGACCCCGGCTTCGGTCGCTTGCCCGCCCGCCCGCGCCTGGCGCTGCGCCGTTCACTGCTGCACGTGCACGTCCGTCCCTATCCGCCTCGTCCCGCCCTCTGCACGTGTACCCCACCCCCGGCTGCCTCGCCCCGCCCTGCGCCTGGCGCTCCTTCCTCCTGACCCCTCCTCCCTCTCATGGGCGGGATCCGGGAGCCGGGATGAGGATGAGCTTGCCCGCGCCCCGTCCACAAAACCCTAGGCGTGTCGCGCGCCACATGCTCCGGCATCCGACTCGCCACGCCCCTTCCCCCGGTCCGGGCCGTTCCCCCATAACTCTCTGAACATACCTCTGAAATACGAAACACTTGCAATATGAAACACTTGAATGCAATATACGTCTCAAGCAGATGAAACATTTGGAGTATAGACTTGCAACATGTGTTTGAAATGCAACTTGCAACATGAAAACACTTATTGCAATATAAGACTGAAACATCTGAAACATTTTGAACATATTCTTGCAACATATGTGTGAAACATGTGCAACATCCAAATAAAAAACTCTTGAGATAAAAAACATTTTGAATAAACGCTCGTAAGAAGCCTTTGAAACTCTTGCAACATGCCTCTGAAGCACTTGCTACATATGCAATATCCCGATCTACTTTTGCAATATCTGTATGAAACACTTGCAACATATCTGTGATAACATCTGGAACACTTGAAATATACATTTGCAACATGTGGAGAGGGTAAGGCCAAGGCCGGTTGATTCCAACCTTACAATGAGAGCCCGTGTCACACCCCAAAATTTTTGATTTTAGGTTGTGCATAGAAAACATTAAGTAAAATAAATAATTTCAATATTGACATAAATTTTTCCAATATTAGTTTAAGTTTCCACAAGTTTAGATGTAGAAAATGGTGTTTTTCAAATATTTTAGAATTAATTTGATGAGCTTTTGTTGATGTGATGGTTGCTTTTAGTGTTTTTGAGTGCAAATGGTTTTAAAGTACGATAGGACGACGATTCTTTCGCTCTAGAGAAACTCTGGAGAAATTTTTCGTGAGCTTAATCTTTTTCCTTGGTCATCTCAATAATTTTTCCATGAGTTTCAAACTCTTTCTTTTGATCCATCACGTTCATATATACCTTGGGAAATTTTCTCAGAATTTTTTCTAATTTTTGTGATTTTTCGTGGCTTAAGTACGATTTCAGGATTTTCTTGAAATTATTTTTAAAACAGGAAATAAATCCCGAAATTAAGAAATTCCAAAAAATTTCCAAACCGTAACACTATATATATATATATATATATATATATATATATATATATATATATATATATATATATATATATATATGTCGGCGTAGCCCTCGACGCGCTGATTCTATAAGTACGGCTCGTTTCCCAAGCCGTCACTCGTAGCCTCGCAGATCGGACGCCGAAGTTCGAGAAAAGCTAGGTTTCCGATGAACTTCCGGCGAGCTTTTTCGGTCATTCCATCGCGTCCCAGCGAATTCCATCATCACCACAAGGCAGCCCTCGTCGTTCTCTATGTCGTGGTATACTCTTTCTTTCGAATCCGTGTCCGTTTCATCGTTTCCCAATCTATTCTTCCTCTTTTCCGGCGAGCTCACCATGGAAGCTCCTCTGTTTTGCAGTAGGCCGGTGTTTTCTTCATATGTCGCGGCCATCCCGGACCCGCGTCGTCCCTGCCTGGCGCCGACGCCCCTGGCCCCATCCTGCGGCTGCACCTTGCGCCCTGTTGTTGCGCACGCAAGGGCGCAGAGCGCCGCTGCTGCCGGCCGCTCGGGCATGCGCCCAGCGAGCCCGCGAGGGGCCAGCGCGCCGCTTCCGGTTGCTGCTGGTGCGTGCCCAGCGCCGCTGCCATCTGGCCAGCTCGGCCGGAGTCCCTCCCCTGCACGCGAGCAGCGGCGGCACTCCGCCATGGTCACGTCCTGATGAACATGGCCATACCGTGAGGAACATAATACCAAAGGTAGAAGACGAAGTAATTATAATTTTGCCATTGATCGTATTTTATCTGCCATTTAGTCGTTTGATCTCCGATTCGAGTACTTTCAGTTGCGATAGTTTCGTGTCGACGCGCTCTACACAGTAGTAACATTGCTTTTTGTGTCACATGTTTTTGAATATATAGTTGAATATTTAATATGTGCACATAATTTTATTGTTAAAAGCAACATAGAGTTATAATTTCGTTATCGTTGCGATGCGACCGTGACAATGTAACCTACATGCTAGTGGCAATATTTGCCATGTCACTTATCAATTAAATTAATCCTATTAATTCAATTAATGATTACACAAACTTGTTTCTAAATAAAAGCAACATAGGACAATATTGATCTTTTACGATTATCTTTCAACTTAAATATGTATTCAATGCCTTTTTGAATCAAAGTTAATTTAGATTTATCTCCGGTCTTTTATAAATAATAAAATGTTAACTTGGTAAATAACAACTTAAATATTTCTTTGTTAATTATTGTTTAGTTAAACATGAAACATATAATTAAGTTGATTAATGTTTATCTAATGACTATTGATTTATTAAAAGCCACTTAGATTATAACCTCGGTATCTCTTAAGTAAATGTTCATATGATTTATATCAATGTGAATGCCTTTTCATTTATGACCTTTTTAGTTCAACCTTGATTTATAAATGTTTTCGTTTAGCATTTGCCACATGTTCCATAATTATCTAGATTACAAAATATTTACATGACTTAAAATACTATGATATATTTATGAATTAAATGTTAACTTGATTAATATATCAACTTGAATGTGCCTTTATTTATTCTAACTTGTTTAGTTTAAACACAAAACATATAATGTTTTTGTTGAGATTAATTAGAAGATAATTAATTAGTGATCAATTATTGTAATTATGTAATTAGCATAGGCAACCGTAAGGGCTACGAAAGTGCCCCTTCGGACAGGCACCAGTTCGCTTGTAACAAACTGCCCATTGGGGCAGTATATATATGTAACATACATTCATCAATTAGAGATCTGATTTTCATCAATCACAATCGTCACTAACACGTTATCAGACACGCGCTCTACACACCGCTGTAGTAGAAGGCCAGAAGGAAGGAGAAGAGTTCGCCGGAACTTCGCCGGAGTTTCATCGATCCAGTTCAAGGTAGAAGATGTCGTCTGCTACTCCTTCCATGAATGCCATGGTGGACTCCATCACGGACGCCGTCGAGGGCGTCATCCACCGCAGCTCCAACCACCCCGGCGGCCTCCAGCGGTTCCTGCTCCAGGGCGCCGTACGCCGTGTCCTTCGGGACATCCACGCCCACCGCATCCCTCCTCGTCAGAGCAGTGGTGGTCGTCCGTCGTCGCTGCGCCTGGAGATTCGCTCGTCGCCGCGTCCGGTGCCTTGTTCGTCGAGGCTGGAGTTCGCCCCCGGTGTTTGCCCGACCCATGGCCCGGCCATGTTCGTCAGGCGCACGAGGCCGCCACCGGAGACGCCGCTGATGATGCTGAGGCCGGTCCCACCTCCACTGCCGTCGCCTGCGCTCACCATGCCGAGGAACGGAGGCGTTGGTCCTCTGGCCGCACGCCAGAGTGCTCCTCCGCTTCCCACGAGCAACATCGGCGCTGAGGCTTGGCCCCCAGTCTTCGCCTACGACGTCGACGTTCCTCTCCCGCCGCTTCTTCCACCGCCCGGAGGCCGCTCCTATGCTGAAGTCACCCGTCGCTCCATCCTCCCGCCCGAAAATGCTCTTGGCGCGGGCTTCGCTTCTTCCTCGCACGAGGGGAGGCGGTTCCCCGCCGCTGAGCCGTTTTGGGAGGGCCGGTGGGGGCGGCTCCGACGTTCCTGGTTCGCCGGGATGAGGAGGCGCCGCCCTGCCGGTCAGCCTCCATGGCCGGGGAACCGGCCATGAGAGGAGAGGAGGGAAGGGGGAAAGAGGAGGGGACGGGGAAAGCGGAGGCCTCGACAGCATCGATCAAAGACCGAGCAAAGCGGCGGCGACGGCGGCGGCTGGGCAGCGTGGCTGGGCGGTTAGGGTTGAAAATCCTAACTGCCGGCCTTATATAGCCGCGGCGGGCCTTGGTGGTGGCTAGGCCGCGCGCCTTGCTTGGCCGCTGGGCCGCGCGCCTGGATTGGCCGCTGGGCCGCGCGCCTGGCTTGGTCGCTGGGCCGTGCCTGGCCGGCCACTGGGCCACCACCGGCTGGCTTGCTCTGCATTTTTTTTCTTTCTTTTATTATTTCTATTTTCAGTCAGCAGTAGTATAAGTTAATTAGCATATGCTTTGCTAGTTTGATTTCTGCAAGAACATCCGTTATTTATATTGATTGTTATTGCTCTATACCTGCTGGATATTGCCATTGTAAATATAATTTGTGGTTTGATTATATTATTATACAATGTCCTGTGATTCTATCATATTTTTGAAGTATGTGATGCATTTAAACCCCCTTTGCACCACATACATATTACATTTTGTGACTTTGATAATTGTTTTGGGCTATGTTAATGCACACAAACCCCCTAATTTGCATCAACATAAAATTTATACTTGTTATTTTATGATAGCATTGGGTATATTGGTGCCCCAAACCACAATTTTGCATCACATACAAGTTAAAATTGAGAGTCGACTTAGTCACAATTTAACTATGCCATCTATAGAATTCACATTGCAATATAAATATCTTGTTTATTTTGGATAATTAACACAAGGTAATGGAGTCTATGGCATTGGCTGCGTTTAATCCACTTGTGGATTATCCTGCCCTGAGACCGTACCATAGCAGTGATCAAATCACCTGTTACTGAGAGGTCTACATCTTGTTTTTTTTAAACTTGATGACTACCTACACCGTGTTTTTACCCAAAGTAAAGGTTTTGGATTGCTATCTTCATCATATTATTTTGCTAATACACAAGATAGTAGAGTCCTAAGCAAAGGCTGCGTTTAATTCTTTGTGAATTATCCTGCCCAGAGACCGTGCTTAGGCAGCAATATATTTGCCTACTATAAAGATCTACTCTTTATCTATGATATAGAGACTATCTGTCTTGTGTATATCAAAACTTATGATGATTTAGTGTATGGTCTACACAATTTGTGATTACCTACAACAATCCAAAACTATGATAAGATATAAATCTAAAGAATATTGCATTTAGTATTACAACATTGCCACGTTGATTTTTTAATTTACCAAACGGTAAATTAATTCATCCATGGTTATCCACGTAGGATCATGGCTACTAAGGAGTTCGAGGAACTCGCGTTAGACGGTACCAATTACCCTACTTGGGCGTCTGATATCAAAATAACGCTTGCCTCTCGTAGTCTTTTGGCTACAATTCAGGAACCCCAACAAGGGGCTGCGATACAAGACAAACATACATTTACTGCTCTAGCTTTATTACGGTTTTACATTCATAAGGACCTTAAATCTGAATACCTTATGATTGAAAATCCTCGCGAATTATGGGTCGCTCTAAAAGAGCGATATGAACAGCAAAAGGAACTGATTTGGCCAGAGGCCAATTATGAATGGAATCACCTACGTCTCCAAGATTTTAAATCTGTGGCAGACTATAATCATGTTGTTCATAGAATTTGTTCTAAATTGAAGTTTTGTGAGAAAGAGCCATCAGATGCAGACAAGATAGAGAAAACACTCTCTACTATGCTCCCATCTGATAGAGTATTGCAACAGCAGTACAGGGCTCATAATTACCAGCAATATTCCCAGCTTATTCATACATTGTCTCAGGCAGAAAAACATGATGAAGTTCTTATGAAAAATCATCATAAGCGCCCTGTTGGTTCGGCGCCTTTGCCTGAGGTTCACAATGTACAGAAACAACCTAGGAATAAGAATAAGTTCAATGGACCTGATCCAAAGAACAGAACTGGTAAACGCAAACACAATAAGAGACAAAGACCTAATTCAAATAAGAGGAAGAAGGAAAATGCGAAACCCAAAAATGACAACAAGTGTCATAGATGTGGGGATTTCACGCATTTTGCCAAGAATTGCCGTACACCTAAGCATTTGGTAGCTTTGTACCAAAAGTCTTTGAAAGAGGCTAAGCCAGCAGGAGACACAAGATATGAGGCACACTTCAATCTTGCATCTAAGGCTGTTGTGGAAGAGGGTTGTTCTAATCAAGCCCCTAAATAACAAGTGAACAAAAAACCTCTAAACTTCGAAAAAGACCTTCCATCATCGGACAACATGCTCATAGATTTCAGTTCTGGAGACATGTTTGGAGATTTCGAATAATCTCAGTCAAAACATTGATATCACTATAGACTATTGTTGTAATAGTATACGTCATACATCCATATAGTAGTTCGGATTGTATTAATTAGTGTGTGTATGAGTTGTATTGTTTATATTGTAGAACTCATAGATTTTGTAATATCATACTTTTGTATTGATAGTTAATATATTATATGTATATGTTCTATGTGTTAAATTTGAATATTTATTTTACATTCATTTTATATATAGATGTCTGTTGACCTCAATCCAAAGGAGGAAGAATTATGCCTTGTGGACTCATGTACTACAAACTCTATACTTAGAGAAATAAAATATTTCCAGACTCTTAAGAAAAGAGAAGGAAATATTATGACCATTGCGGGTCGAGATGCGTTAATAGTTGGCTCAGGACGAGCCACTATTACTCTCCCCATGGGTACGCAAATTACGATAGAGGATGCATTGTTGTATCCTGACTCTACTCGTACTCTTCTAAGTTTTAGAGACGTCCGTAAGAACGGTCTCCATGTGGAGACACATATGGATAATAAAGAGGAATTTCTTCTCTTTACCAAACTTACTGGATATGGCAAACAAATCTGTGAAAAGATTTCTTCACTCCAAACTGGATTGTACTATACATACATCAAGCCCATAGCACATGTTGCTTATAAGATAATTTTCCAAAATGTCGATACATTCCGAAACTGGCATGATCGACTTGGGCACCCTGGAATAGGGATGATGAGGAAAATTATCGGCAATTCCATAGGTCATGATATGGAAAACGCTAAATTTCCCCAAAATAAAGATTTTTGTTGCACTGCTTGTGCAACAGGGAAATTAATTTTAAGACCATCATATCTTAAAATTCGAGATGAACCACTTAAATTCCTTGAAAGGATTCAAGGCGATATTTGTGGTCCGATTCAACCATTATCGGGGCCGTTCCGGTACTTCATGGTTTTGATAGACGCATCTACTAGATGGTCTCACGTGTCCCTTTTATCGACATGAAACCATGTTTTTGCCAAAATAATGGCCCAACTTATTAAGTTGAAGGCACACTATTCGGAACATCGGATTCAATCAATCCGGATGGACAATGCCGTTGAATTCTCATCCCGTACTTTTAACGATTATTGTATGGCATTGGGAATTCAGGTTCAGCATTCAGTCCCTTATGTACATACACAAAATGGTTTGGCTGAATCGTTGATTAAAAGAATCAAGCTCATTGCAAGACCTATGTTGACAAATTGCAAATTGCCTACGTCGTATTGGGGTCATGCAGTTCTGCACGCTGCTGACCTAATCCAACTACGACCAACTGCATATCACGAAACCTCCCCATTGCAACTAGTACGTGGGAATCCTCCGACTATTTCCCATTTGCGTAAGTTTGGGTGCGCTGTATACGTACCTATCTCACCACCTAAGCGAACTTCGATGGGTCCTCACAGGAAACTAGGGATCTATGTTGGATACACATCTCCGTCTATTATTAAGTATTTAGAACCTCTTACGAGAGATCTATTTACTGCCCGGTTCGCTGATTGTATTTTTAATGAGGATCACTTCCCGGCATTAGGGGGAGAATTGTACCAAAATGAATGCCAGGAAGTTAATTGGAATGCAGAAGACATTTCATTTACTGATCCACGTACTACAGAAACTGAACTACAAGTTCAAAGAATCATTGATTTGCAAAATATTGCAAACAATCTGCCAAACGCTTTCTCTGATTATAAAGGTGTCACAAAGTCTCTCCATCCTGCAAGGAATGTGCCTGAACGAGTGGAGGTACCTAATAAAACCACTCAACCCCTTATTGGCAAAAAGAGGGGGAGAAGCACTTCCAAGATGCAAGATGTGATTGCTGGCAAGCAAAAGAAGACTGGAAATGCAACTCAACTTTTGGTTGAAAGACACCTAGAGGACATACATTGTCCGGTGGATAAAAGTAATCCACAATCCAGCTCAGTTATGCGCATAAACGCTGAGGCTGGAATATCGGAAGACCCTAGATCCATTATTTCGGAAAGTCATGATGAATCTTTAAGGGTAGACGAAATTTCTATAAATTTCGCTGAGACTGGAGAGTCTTATAATCGTAAGTCCATAATAGTCAACACATATTTCTCTGAAGAAATTGCAAACATCCTTCTAACCGATTCGGATCCCAAGTCAATGACTGAGTGCAAGAAGCGCTCAGACTGGGATAAGTGGAAGGTTGCAATTGAAACAGAGATTGCCTCGCTTAATAAAAGGAAGGTGTTTTCGGCCGTAATGCCAACACCTCCTGGTATCTTCCCTGTGGGGTACAAGTGGGTTTTCGTCCGTAAAAGGAATGAAAACAACGAAGTGGTGAGATATAAAGCAAGGCTAGTGGCACAAGGTTTTACGTAAAGACCTGGCGTTGATTTCAACGAAACTTACTCTCCAGTAATGAGCGGTATAATGTTCCGATACTTAATATCGTTGGCAGTACAAAATCGTCTATCTATGCAGTTGATGGACGTAGTGACCGCATACTTATATGGGTCATTGGATTCTAAGATATACATGAAAGTTCCCGATGGAATCAGTATACCGAATCCTAAGGCAAATCGCAACATGTATTGCGTTAAGTTGCAGAAGTCGTTATACGGCTTGAAACAGTCGGGCCGAATGTGGTACAATCGGTTAAGTGAATTCCTTAAACAGAAGGGATACACAAATAATGATGACTATCCATGCGTCTTCATTAAGAAATCGTCAACAGGATTTTGTATCATATCAGTGTACGTTGATGATCTTAACATCATTGGCAACGAACCTGATATTAATGAAGCACGTCATCATTTAAAGACAGAGTTTGAGATGAAAGATTTGGGTCAAACCAAATATTGCTTAGGTTTACAACTTGAGCACTTTCACTCAGGTATATTTATATACCAAGCTACCTATGTCCAAAAGGTATTGGAGAAATTCAATATGGACAAGTCATATCCAACAAAAACTCCGATGGTAGTAAGATCCATAGACATTGAGAAGGATCCTTTTAGACCACCGGATGAAGGCGAAGAGATATTGGGGCCACAAGTCCCTTACCTAAGTGCCATTGGAGCACAAATGTATCTTGCTAATAGCACCCGACCGGATATTGCATTTGCAGTAAATTTGCTAGCAAGACATAGTGCTAAACCTACCAAACGACATTGGGTAGGGGTTAAAACGGTATTGAGATACCTCAATGGCACTAGAGATTTCGGATTATTCTATAGCAAAAATCAAGATCCAATTTTGTTAGGATATACAGATGCTGGTTATTTATCAGATCTCCACAATGGCAGATCACAAACAGGTTTTGTTTTCTTGCAAGCTGGAACAGCAATATCTTGGAAATCTTCAAAGCAGACTCTAGTATCTACATCTACCAACCATTCTGAAATAATAGCTTTATATGAAGCATCACGCGAATGCGTATGGCTTCGCAGAATGGTAAACCACATAGTACAATCATGTGGTATTGGTGTACTTGACATACCTACGATTATCTTTGAAGATAATTCGGCATGTGTTACTCAAATGGAATCAGGTTATATTAAGAGTAATATGACCAAGCATATTATTCCTAAGTTATTTTATCCCCATGAACTCCAAAAGAATGGAGAAATAGAAATCCTGCAAACTAAGTCGTGTGATAATCTAGCAGATTTATTCACAAAGTCTCTACCATATTCCGCATTTCGTAAATGTGTTGATGGTATTGGTATGAGAAGACTTAGAGACTTGCAAGAATCAGGGGGAGAAACTCTCTAAACATAACCTATTCCAACTTTACATTATACTCTTTTTCCTTTATATGAGTTTTACTCCTTTGGAGTTTTCTCACATAAAGTTTTTAATGAAGTAATGGTAACACATAATAAATGTCATATTATCTATTTTCCTCATAGAGGTTTTTCGAAGATAATTATGACATATTGATCCTTGATCAAATTGTTTTAGACTATGTCTTGGGAATACCCAAGAGTCTATTAACATTGGAAGTTATATATATCATGGTGTTTCTCCTTATTTTTCCACTGGATTTTAAAGAGTTTTGCCTGGTATATCGATATACTTTGGTTTTTCCCACAGGGTTTTCCAAAGCTTCAAGACATTTTCTGATGAACAAGCAAAGGTGCCTACACAAGATCAAATTGATCAAGGGGGAGTGTTGAGATTAATTAGTGATCAATTATTGTAATTATGTAATTAGCATAGGCAACCGTAAGGGCTACGAAAGTGCCCCTTCGGACAGGCACCAGTTCGCCTGTAACAAACTGCCCATTGGGGCAGTATATATATATGTAACATACATTCATCAATTAGAGATCTGATTTTCATCAATCACAATCGTCACTAACAGTTTTGATTAGTTGCTCACACATGTTCTATGTTTCCTAAGTTATAAATATTTAAATGACTTAAATATTATGAAGTGTTTATAAATAAAATATGTTTTAGGTTTAACTCAAACTTTTAAATTTACTATAATTTGGTTAGTTTAACTTTAGGATAATCCTCTGAAAATGTCTAATCATTTTATTTCATTAACTAAAATAAATCAAGCGTATAGTTTGTCTTCTCCGTTCTATTGCAAACTCCTTGGTAGTCGCATGTCCTCTTTGACGGTAGCTCCGTTCTTCGTCGTTCTTGCGTTTTAGCGATCGTAGCATCGTACCGTATCATTTAGTGCGCTCTCTTTCAAAGTGTCTCTTTTGTTTGGTGTGTTGTTCTTAGTTGTGTTTGTTGTCTGTTTGTTCTGCTTGATTGCTGCGAGTAGAAGAAGCATGGTTCGTTAGCGCCGAAGACGAGGAGTTGAGGACCGACAGTTGAAGCAAAAGGACTTAAGACCAGAAGATAGCAGCTGAAGATTCTGAGCAGCTAACTCTAGGAAAAAAAACAAGTATAACATGAGATTATCCTTGTTGTCCTATTCACTGAAATTACTATTCATATATATGTGTCCTCCTTGACAACCGTAGCGATTATAACATAGCTATTGATTTCCTGTTCCCTTGTCACCTATGGGATGTGCATTTGGATAGCTTGGCTAGTGCAAAAGTTATGAACAATGATCTTGTAATTTGACTAATGGATTATGCAACCAACCTTTTAAGATGACTTTCTTACTGTTAAAGGGTGCTAGAGCATTATGTTGCTTTTATGTTGCTCTAGTTTCTCTTTATAAGGACTCATCTGTGAACGAACATCTGGAACTTACAGTATAGTTGTGAGGGCTATATGGCTCTGGCCCTAGTTGTTTGAAAGACCTTTTCTAGCTTGTTAGCGGTTACCTTAATTGGCGTAAGAATGACTTGACGATTCGGGTATAGGACAGCCTCTAGTCCCATGTGTATAGCCGGGAAGGAATGTGCCATGTGAAAAGGGTTCCTATATCTGCTTGCCGAGTGAATCTAATGGCCCTAACTTGTTAGACGAACTTTTGAATGACTTTATATGATTTTCGGTGTTTTGGGACTAGCTACCCCATGCATTTGAAAATCATGACTCACAGTGAAAGTGTATACCTTTGTGTAGAGTTTAATAAACTGTTATAACAGCCGTGCTCACGGACACGAGCGGCCTTGGACCTTCACGGAATAGATATACATTAATGGCTTTATGTTTTTGCTATTCGTTATTCATAATTACTTGATCATTGTTGATGGAGGGAATTGTGATAAACTTGTTGCTACTCTATCTATTAAAATGTATGATTCATAAAAGCCAACCGTAGTAAACCAGTGTCAGCCTTTTGAGCCTCATGAACCCCATGTTATATTTGTTGAGTACGACATGTGTTCACTCTTGCTATTTCCCCTACACTCCAGTGTGTAGTAAGGTGCTACTTAGAAGAAGGATAAAGACGTAGTAGAGTTTTCAGAAGACTATCAGAAGTGCTTGGCATACGAAGCCCTCAGTCAACCGTCCCTGAGAAGAATGGAGCCCGAGCAGAAGCTTAGCCACCGTTCTACGATACTATGGTAGTTGTAAGTGTTAATATAGTATGTATTCCGCTTTATATAAACATTGTTTTGATGTTTCTATTCTGTTGTTGTATGTGTGGACTTTCTAGGTACACATATAACGAGTGTTTGGTCTTCTTTGAAAAACCGGGCGTGACAGCCGGCACTGTGCGGCAGCGCGCGAGCACCACTAGCACGGGCCGCACTTGTGAGTGCCCTTGGCTCGGTGGGGACTAAGGCTGGATAACGAGCTAGCTCGGCTCGGCTCGGCTCGTTATGGCTCGTTAGGATAACGAGCTAGCTCGGCTCGGCTCGTTATCTTAACGAGCCAGAAAGCCAGCTCGACTCGGCTCGTTAAAAGCTTGAGATGGCTCATTAGGCTCGCGAGCCAGTGATAAAAAATATACAAAATTTAATATTTGTATTTATCAAAAGCTTAAAAATAGTAATAATACAAAAATAATATATCCAATAGCTTTAAATTAAATAAAATATTCGTATGAGCTAATATATCAACTATTTGCAAAGTGCAAGACATGAAGTAATACAAATATAATATAAGTTATGATGACTTTTTCCCTAAAACTATGGCTCGCGAGCCGCTCGCGAGCTCGCTCGAGTTGGTTCGTTATAGCTAACGAGCTAAAATCTTGGTTCGGCTCGGCTCGTTATGGTAACGAGCCAAGCCGAGCCGAGCCGAGCTAGCCACGAGCCGAGGGAGCTAACGAGCTTCGAGTTTTTTTTGTCTAGCCTTAGTGAGGACCAATCTGAGGCACGCAACGGCACCACCAGGCTAGCAGAGGCGGGCGGCGCGCTCGACGACGCGGATGGGCGCGCGGCGGGTGGGGCTATAGGAGCAAGGAGCAAGGAGCGAGAGCGTGCGTGTGGGGCGCGCAATGGGCAGGAGCGAGGAGCAAGTAGCGCAGGACGAGGGCACATGGGAGGAGATGGCTGCTGCGGCGAATGCGGAGTGGGGTAGGCTGACGGCCTCACGACGCTATGAAGCATACGATAGGCGAGCGAGTAGGAAGATATTTTTTGAGAGAGATGGGAGAGACGGGCTTGTTGGGCCGGTAGCACGCGTAGGCCCGGGAAGTGGTGTCCGATCGGACAAACACCTAACCTTAGGTCTATTTTTATCTCACTCAATGAATTTAAGATAGGTCTATATCTAAACTTTAGGAAATTAAATGTCAAATTTTAAGCCAAATATCCTAGTCCACAAAAGTATATTACAATTTCTCCAAAATGAAAAATATCCAAATGAGTGTTGAGATTCTTTCATAAATTCAATCAGAATGAATTTTATTCAAAACTACAAATTTTAATTGCTAGAGGACTAGAAAACTTATATGGCTAATGGCGCACTAATTGTATCCCCATGTGACCATGTATGTTCTCTATCAAGTGGAAGGAATAAAGAGAAAAAAGAAATCCTATCAGGCTCGTCCTGATCAGAAGTTTAGAACAGTCCAAAACATAACGTGTATTCAGACCATCCTGTCACGCAGCATCCTTTTCCTGACTAAAAAGCGCTGGGCCATGAGCGCGCAAGTCATTTTTTTATCAAATGTGTGCACAAGTCATTAGGAGCGGCCAAGCGAGTGAGAGAGACGGTTACCGTACGGTAAGACACCACTTTGACGCTTAACCTAGGTTCGTGCACATGCGTCGCTACGGGACAGCTAAACTTTTAATACTAAAAATATACGGATCATACGATAAGATAAAAATATTGTAAAAGTATATGACCGACGTTAAGGTGACATTTAATCCAAAAAGCTAAGTTCGTGAAATTAACACATTCACAGAGAGCGTGGCGTCGCAGGCTCACAAACTCTACTATATAAATTTTTTCGTGATGTGGCTAAGATCATGTTTTATACCGGCAAGAAGAGATATCTGATATCCATTTGTTTCGTGCACCAACAAATCCATGAATAAGTTCTATCACATCTCCATACCATCCTGTATACGGCGCCGGCAAGCGAATTAGCCACAACTTATGTAATTAGTTTTATAATTATCTCATGTTTAGTCCTCCTAATTGATATCTAAAAATTCAATGTGACAAAGACTAAAGTTTAGTTTTGGGATCCAAACACCCCCTCTCTACTCCTGCTGGCTGCTCACTTGCACCACCATGCCTATGTGTCTGCACGTATAATATTATCCCTCAACCAGGGATAAGTCCCTGGCCTCCCAAGCCCCTGTGGCTGTAGCATACACTGCACATCCAGATTTTAAATATTGCATCCTGTGCCAGCAGTGTTTGTCTGAATTTCTGTACACACGCTGTTCAGGCCAATTCGAAATATTTTGTCTACTGTTCAGGCCAATTCGAAATATTTTGTCTACTGTTCATCACGGGCGCAGCGGCAGCGCGCGTCGTGCTAGTATATCTCTAATGCCAGAACGTCTAAGATGGTCTTTATTGTCCACCTTTTGAAAATATCAGAACTTTAAGGTTGCCATTTGTGTATGTTGTAAGATTGGGATGCTTTGCACTGATCCATGAGGGTGTCCATGAGAGTCAAAATTTTTTATGCCATTATGATGTCTAAGCTTACCAATCAGACAGAGACGAACTTGATTACGTTAAAATATTTTCAACACTGCTATCATATACTCCCTCTGTCCCAAAATAGAAGTCATTCTCGCTTTCCGATAAGTCAACTTTTTTTTAACTTCGACCAATTATATATAAAATATTAATATTTATAACACATAATTAGTATCATTAGATAGACCATTGAATATACTTTTATAATAAATTTATTTGAAGATATAAATATTGCACGTATTTTTTTACAAACCTAGTCAAAGTTGAGAAGACCTGCACGCATCACATGACGACTTGTATTTTGGGGCGGAGGAAGTATATGCTAATGGGAGTAGTCAACTGGAAGTCGTGATGAACACAACACTGCTTTCATATTATATGCTAAGGCTATTCGCACTCATGATCCTCTATTTTCATCCTCTATATATCCTAGTCATCAAGATTCTCTCCTCTATATTCATTTCTTCCGCACTCATCCATCCTCTATATCATACTCTATAATACTCTATATACTATAGGGCCCACTTACCACTTTATCTAAATATATCCATGTGAGATCTTGTTTTGAAGAATTTATTGAAACAAATTTAATGGTGCAATCGGAATTTAATTTGGATTTTTAGTTTGTGAGTTATAACACTTTTTAAGAATTAAAATGGTGGGGCCCGCTACTTTTTGCCTCTCTCTGTCAGCGTGCAGTGGCCACACGCGCATAGCGGAAGCTCAATGGTACGCTGTATTTAGCGGATCCTGTTCGTTTGCCGGTTTGTTTAGAGTAGCCGCTGCAGCCGATCGATCCTGGAAAAAGCGGTAGCGGAGGTTTTAGCGCATGCGGTGCGGACAGCCTAATGGGAGCACGAAGAAACGCAGGGGAATGGACCTATATACTAACGGTGGGAGTATTCGTTTAGGAAATTGTAGAAGGTTCACCAGTCTCACCATGTATAAATGGCAGTGATGTTCTCAAGGACCAGTCACTTTTAAATTTCAGGTCTGCATGCTGGAAACACTAAAATTAAGGGCCAACCTCATTGAGCCGTCTTGCTTGATCTTTGCCAATTGTCTTGCTTGAGCTTTGCCAATAAATTATACCATTGGCAAAGACTAACACATAAAGAGGTAGAAGTTGTAAGAATAAAGCTAGGTGGCCTACTATGCACCCAGCCTAAATTTAATACTTACCCTCCAAATTATGGACAATACCATGTGAACTGTTGTAACTGACATGTTAATTTCATTATGTAGTACACCTAAGTATTGAACATGCACATCATAGTTTTTTATCATAGAATATTTTTTTTTCCTATGAGACAACATTATTTTTTTTCTAATTAACAGCAGAGAGCCCCAAAATATTAGACCGAAACTCTCATTTTACTATCTCTGCATCTGCTAAATAATGATTAAAAATTTAACTGAAGTTTAGTTAATCCATGGAATAATTTAGACAGTGCCTTTTGTACTGCCCCAACAATTCTTTTACCAAGCATATACAAAATCTAGTTAACAGCATTCGATCCACAATCAAAATTCATTACCTTGGTATCCGAGGATCGTAATACAACAGGTAGTGTAGTGACCTGTAGCACAACCGGTAACCTGGCACGTCGTCGATAATTGTGCAGGAAAAGTAAATTGGCGTTCTACATGCTAATTGAGACATATCTTTGGCTTAACTGCAGTTGTTTCAGCTTTCTCCCACACAAATTCTTCAACAAGCTAAGGAGCACCAGAGCATCATAATTTGAAAGGAGCTGCAACATTTACACACACAAAAAATTATCTTAGTGAAACTAACAAATTGCAAAATCTTATGTTGAATTATGTTGAATTACTCCATAAAAATCTCACACTATGCTCTTGGATTGGTGCATATCAATGAAGATCTCTTCCCATGTCACTTGGAAATACAATCTACAGACTACACCAAAAGGCAAAAAATCCACAACTTAGATTCTGTTTTTTTTTTCTCAAACAAGCATATTTAGTCCAATCATCTATGACTATTAACACCTGTGATGTTCCAAACTTTTCAACTACCACTATTGTTCCAGCTCTAGCCCTGCTTATTAGCTGTGAAAAGTTCTGAAGGTCTACCCTTCAGAAAACTGCAAATGTGATAGAAAATGCTGATTGAAACTGATATCTAGATGTGTCCACTCTTAGTGCCACAAATGTTGCTTAAGTTTCATCAACATGCTCTAATTATCTTGTGTGAAGCTGACGATTCAGTTTTGCTATACTTTACTTTGCATAGCACTATGTTCCCTCCTCCCTCCTTCTCTCTCTCGTGTT
Source organism: Saccharum spontaneum (assembly GCA_022457205.1). Lineage (NCBI taxonomy): Eukaryota > Viridiplantae > Streptophyta > Magnoliopsida > Poales > Poaceae > Saccharum > Saccharum spontaneum. The sequence continues at coordinate 37,324,458 of CM039587.1, forward strand.
AGAAACTTAAACTGCAGTATGTGTAACTAAAGGTTTAGGTGCCTATGCTGGATCAATTATTGTTGATTGAAAGGCTTTCATTGATGAGGCCTGATCAATTGTGTCTCAAGTATAAAGTTCAATGATTTCTTTTCTAAGAGGAAAAAGAACTGCACAGATCAAGTAGTAAAGAAAATTTGAATAATATATACCTCCAGGCAAGCAAAGGAATGTATAAGATGTAAGATTCTTTGAAGAACAACAGTATTTTAAAAATTCATCGTGTTTTGAACATTTTTGTCAGGCCAACAATCTCATCCTCAGATGAGTTTTCTTTGATGCAAATAAAAGACATGAATTAAAGTCTTTGATACAGCTTAGAAATAAAATGTTAAATGTTTCTTGTACAGCTCTCTATCCTGCAAATAAAAGACAATATGCGTAAGCTAGCAGTCAGTAGATCTCAAGGGGGCACACTGGCTAAAGGATTACCTAGCCATGTACTTGTTGGTGAGAATTTATATAAAGAATGAAAAAGACAAGAAAGATTGGCATTAAGCCAACTCCTTTTGATTCTTTACAAACACATCTGAAAATTAACACGTGGGCCGTGTGCATCAAATCAAAACAACAAAAAGAACATGGACTCAACCATAAGTAGCATTTGCCCTCCTTTTTTATGAAAAAAAGAAAGGTACTGCAGAGTTACAGGATTGTCAATCTTATCAGCACCATCAATTAAGACACCCATTAGGTGCTATATCCCTAGCTCGCAACCCAATTAAGAGTAAGTTCTCGCAAGCCTAGCTCCCCAGCCATTATTAAATTGCATGAAGGGCTCCGAAATGAAAACCGCTATTTGAAAAAAGAGTAAATGATAATCCCAATCAACTAATTGTCTTAACTTCATTTTCTTAGCAAACAAAAAACAGCTTATGCAATTCAATAATAGTATAAAACAGTTGGCTGCCGGAGACCCTGCGCATGGACATCTTGACATACAGGTTCTCCAGCCCATCCAGCTCACCCTAGCATCCGCGGGGAGCACCTGAGCTGGTGCCGCCACTTATTCCGCAACCGCCACCAGCTGTGGAGTCCTTGATTGACGAGTATCAATGCTGAACGAAAATATATTGCACGCTGTTTCAAGTATACAGACTCCTAATACTATTTATATTCATATGCGAATTATGAATATTTGATGACCGATGATAGTGAAAAACTAAATTTATTGCACAACTAAACTGAATTTGCTAAACTCTAACAAACAACCATTAGTTTGAGAATTGAAACAAAAGGGCAATGGCGGCTACACTTACGTCAAGCAAGTCGGCGTCGATCCTGAACTTCCACGATGGCAGACCAATTTTGTCGTCTGAGTTGTCGCCACTCAGGCCTTCTTGTCCAGCAGGGTCGAACAAGAATACACCAGGAGCCGTCTGCAGCAACGCACGGCTTAGTACAGTCCCTCGTAGCAGTGGATCAAGAAATAATACATCAGAACTAGGATGCTTGCTAATGGATCTCGCTACCACGTGACTCCCTCAACCTTGTTGCCGCTAGATCCTATGGACCTCGCCCCAGTGGAGAGGGCATCGCAGAGGAGGATGGCGCCGGAGGAGATCTTAATAGCAACGGTGAGGATAGGGAGAGGTAGGATGCAGTCATATGAGCAGGTTCCACTAGCACCTCGTTCACATAGGAACATGATTAAATAAAATTTGCATAATCTAAAATATGCAGCGATCATCTTATAGTAGTGTTTCTCATGATTATCATGAAATCATTCGCTGAGTAAGGAAATTGAAGGAAAAAAGTTATCATCTAGAATAGGATGAAATCATAAACCGCACCTGATAAAGCAGTTGCAGTCGCCTTCTGTTAGCGCGGCATCGTCGAGGGCCTCTTCGCACTCTCTCGACGGCGGTCGGCGTTGACGACATGGCTATCGGAAGAGGAGGGGGCGTTCCGGCGGCGTCTGCAGGCTGGATTGGCGTCGTGGCGTCCGGACGACGAGTGCCTGGCGTGCGGCAGCGGCGGGGCATTGTGGTGTCCGGCGTCTTCTGCGTGGTGGCATGGATTCGCGAGAGCGCACCACGGGAAGGACAGGAGGGGCGCGTCGATGTTGGCCTGGCATCGATCGAGGATCCGGTTTACGTGGAGATGAAAGATATCTGACCGAGCGAGCGCATGATCATTTCCTTCCATGCATGATTATTGTTTCCTTCCATACATGTGGCCTCAGGTGATCGTTCTGTTTCCTTCAAAGCGGGTGGGGATCACAGGGATGGCGGTTTCCTTTTCTATCGTGTAGGGAAGCACGGTGAAAGTGGGCGGGGATCGCATGGTGAAGGCAAAGCGACAACCCCAACAAATATCGCACCATTCCGTTGTTCTAGTTTTATTCTTTTTAGTTGTGGGAGATGTTAATTGAAACACCTCCATCAAAATGAAACCAATAATTTTTGTACTCTCTGGTTTGTGCTCCTGCCTCTTCTTTCTAAAAAACACGTTGATCCCCATTACATCCGTCTCGTCTCCTTGTATCTGGTCACTGTCACGTGAATGGGATGAAAAGAGAATTATTGTCTAGTTTTCTATTTTGTCTCGTCCGTGTTTATGTAAGTCCTATTTGGATCCAAAATATTTTTAGACTTTTAGAAACATACCATGGTTTTGTGAAATACTTTGGTTTTATAGTGTCATGAAATGTTTGGGTGCAACAAACTTAATTTATAGTTTTGAATACTATGGTATTACTAAAACTGTAATCTTTTTGGATTTTAAAAAACTCCATTCTAGAGCTCTTTTTTCTAAACCATAGTTTTGCTTGCCTCTTGCTTCTAAAACTAAAGTTTCTTGATACTAGAGTTTCTCAAAACCGCAACATCCAGTATTTACGGGATCTCCTGTTTTTATAGTATTTGAGAAAACAGAAGAACGGGGTTTCCTGGCCGTTTTACGAAATCCCATTTTTATTCGAAATGACCCATATTTATCATGGTTTCGATTTATGCAGGATATACCCAACAATTATATGTCCTTGTGTTATACTAATACACCTACTAACCACCAATTATTATGCATGTTAGTGTGTTGACACACATAGCATGCAAGTGAATATTATATCGATCCTCATATGTGTATAATGTTTTATGACTTTATACATATATACTTGAAAAATATTAATTCATGTGATTTTAACTTAATTTTTTAGCTCTTGTTGTGTATTTGTCCATTTCCGCATGTCCCTGTATCTTGATTTAGTTTTTGATCCTGGCTTTTCCATACCCAACCCTATCTTCATCCAAAAAATATAGAAATGGCGACGGGAGAGGGGCTTTCTCCGTTTCTATCTGTTTTTGTCCTCGTGGTTCTGACTATAAGCTTGTCTACTGTTAACTATACATAAGGGTGCAAATGGTACGGATATTTTCCCACCGTATCTGAGTTTGAATCTGTTTGGAAGAATTTAGATCCGTCCGTATCCGAGTCTGGATATTCAACATCCGATACAGTATTTGTATCTAAATATTCAAATCGCATATTTATGATGTCGATATTCATTCCTATCGTATCCGACATAGCTGATTCTATCGGTATTTGAATCTAAATCTGAATAGAAATATGAAAACAAATATAATATAAACAATATCCGTCCAAATCAGATCTGTTTGCACCCCCTAACTATAGATAACTTAACTGGAAAGGGATTGTTCCTGTTTCCTCCGGTCTGGTGTGGTGGTCGAGCTTGATAGCACGATGGTTACCATTATTCCTGAGTTTGTGTGCTACGCTCGTGGATTAGTATAGATACATGTGCCGCATTTGCTAGATGCACAAAAATAATAGACGTCCATCTCATTCTCATGTAGAACCCTATATGTAGGATCCGGTTGTGAGGGTGACCATGATTTTAGTTCAGTCACACTATACTCAATGGTATAGATGGTCAAAGGGGTTCGGTCCAGTGGACAACACAAGGCATAACCCTATTAAACACTTACCCCAAAGACCCAGTACTATTTCTATCAGGCTCATGCTGGCCCAGCCCAAGCATAAGGTTGTCCTTCGGCTGCTCCTTCATCCTGTAGCCCTAGCATGGACACGACACTATTAACAGTAAGGCCACTAAGGGCCCGATCCCTTCCTCCTTCCCAAGCGAACATGCACCCTATCTTCTACAAAAAGTTGTTAGCGTCGGGCATATATAAGTTGGTACCACATCCAAACTCACTCCATCCCCCCGTCCCAAAACCTAGACCATTTTCACCCATCCCTTCACCAAAGTCGTCGCCTCTCCCTTGCCTCCCTAGCTCCTCTCGTCTTTCCCGTCTATGGTGGACAACTCGACAGATCTCCAATATCTGCAGCCACTATGCCCTATTGTTCATCTACTGTACCATTTCACTAAAGTCACACTCCTAAAAAAATCAAGCTTTAAAAAATTAAAACATGTTTGATGAAGTGTTCATCTAGGGAAATTAGGGGCATATTTTCCCAATCTAATTTAATCATGGGTTGGATACTTAGACTATGCATTTCATACCAATAATGTATCTAACTTACCTATCATGACTTTTGGTTGATAGTCACATCATCTAGTAATTATTTTCTTAAAACTATATATAAATGATAATATTGTGTAAAAATAGGATAGAAACTAGAAAAGAGAAAGGAGGTAGAGGAAGGGCAACAGGCCGATTCCAGCCTATTCAAGCTCCTTCTCTCCAGTTTCCTTATTTTTGTTAGGCTACCCTCCTTTTTCCATAATATTTTCTTTAATAAAATCATTGCTATTTTAAGTGAATTTTATTAAATAAAATATTAATTTCCAAAATTAAATGCTATGTAAATTAACCTACCCACTCATATAAAATTGAGAAAATAAAACTTTTATAGGTAAGTAATGCATTATAACATCTAATTTTTCATGAACATAAATGTTATGTAAAAATTGTATAACACCAAAAATATCCGAACTTTGCCACAATAGGTAAGTAATGTTGGTGAATTTCGTAGGGTTTTTTTTTGAGAAAGTTTAAATATATTAAAAAATATTTTGAATATCTAGAATAAAAATCTGATGCTAAATGAGATCCGAAGATCCAAGTTGTATCTTGGCTCATTCTTCTGCCTAGCTCTCCCACTTTTCTTGGCGAAGCTGGCCTGGTCTGGTTGTGTCCCAAATCTACCTGAAAATTTCAGACTTGCTGGCTATGTATCCTTTCCCTCATTAGTACTCAAGCACTAGAACCGCTTTCTGATTCAACGACGGTTACTGATATGCCCTGTTGATTGTCATTTCTCGTTGAATGGTTCTCCCTCCTGTAGCTCTGTGGGCATTCAAACCAGAGTTTGTGCAGTTGGCTATGTCCCATCTCGAACTTCGGGTTTCACGGATTTTTCCCACAATAGAGGCTTTGTACTTTTTGATAAGCTCCCGTCTTTCCCTCTGCTTCTCAATATTGTTCATCCCTCTAGCGTACGTTACGAGGACAGATTTGAAGCTCACGCTCCTTTTTTTAATTAAACAAATAACACACGTTCTAAAATTCATATCTGACACATTAAACACCGATTAACTTAGTTGATTTTTCTAAGTTCATATAAATTCAAGATATATTGATCGAAACCACTTATATATTTTTTTTCTAAATAATATTTTTTCGAGAATTTATATGTATTTTTACCATTTATTGGAATTACTTCCTATTAGAACAACATGTACTGCAAAATATCTTTATATTATAAATAAACATATTTATGAGTAAATTTTTAAATTTAATACCATAGGCAAATTTGGATGAACAATTCTAAATGTTTTATAGTCACTTTATATTTTTTAAACTTAATAGTACCCAAATTTCTTTGAAACTACAAATTTTGGTAGGGAATCAAACCACGTCCTCACAACATCATAAAAAAATTATATGAAGAAAAACAAAAGGAGTTCACCGTTTCCTTCATTGGCATTCATTTCATAGCACGGCGTCCTAATCTTCTTTCTACTAAGTACTCCACTATCTAGCAAGTTTTACAGTGGCTAATAGCTAACTTCACATTTTTTTCATGTAAAAATTATTAGAATTGATTTAATATGTTTGTTTGCATAAATAATTTAGTTATAATTTTCGGACATAATTTAATTAGGTTGAGGCCATGCATCTTTTAATGTTGATCGACAGTTGTCATTCCTCCTCCATCCGATGGCGTGGAGATGACCGCCCCGGTGGTGGCTGCCCGAGCAGCAGCAGCTCGCCGGTCTATGTGCGACCACGGTGATGCCCGCTCGTCCGGCGTGTGGGCTCTAGATTTTAGTAAGAGAGAAAGGAAGAAAAAGGGATCGAGTAAATTTCTTGGTTGTTCCCCTTTGTTTGAGGGATTAAGGGGTTGATATTCTCAATTGAGAAAAAAGAATTAGGAAAAAAGTATTGGAAAGGGAATCTGTTGGAGCAGGGTTGCTGGTCATAGGGAGAAGGGATTACACATTTACACGTTCAAGCTCAATTTTTACTGCAGCTTTTTTTTTAGGGGAATTTTTACTGCAGCTGAGAATCTTTAAACCCTCGATGTGCAAATTCTCTCTGGGCCAGGCCAATTGGACCGTGAACTGGCCCGAGCGAAACCCATCCTTCTCCTCCCGCTCCGGCCCATTCTCTCTCTCTCTCTCTCCCTCTCTCTCGCGTCGCGTCGCCGTCGAGATGCTTCGTGGCTCCACCGCCGCCCTCCTCCGCCGCCTCGCCCCTCGTGTCTCTGGCGGTGTCTGCGGAAACACCACTCACCGGCGCCTCCCTCCTCCCATCGCCCCCTTCCTCCACGCCCGCTTCTTTTCTGCCCCGACCACCTCTTCCTCGCCGCCTTCTTCGTCCTCTGCTGCTGGCCACGACGAGGAGGCGGAGGACAGACAGCTCCCCAAGATCTCCAATGGTGATGCAGGCGCTCCTTTCAGCATCTCCGTCGACCGCTCCGGTCTCTACAACCCTCCAGGTCCGCTCCGTCCGCCTCTTCTCTTTCACGAGCACTGGTGTCGGGGTTTGGGGTTTCTGATTATCTGATAGTAGGTGTTGTGTCAAAATGCGGCAGAGCACTCGCACGAGCCGTCGTCGGACTCCGAGCTCGTCAAGCACATCAAGAGCATCATAAAGGTGCGTGCCAGCTTCTGTTTCTATGTTAATCTCTGTTGCTCGCATTGGGGAAATGTTAATTGCCCATTTCGATGTGATTGTGGTGGCTTTAGTTTCGGAGTGGGCCAATCAGCATGGCCGAATACATGGAGGAGGTGCTGACGAACCCACAGTCAGGATTCTATATCAACCGTGATGTGTTTGGGGAATCAGGGGATTTCATTACCTCGCCAGAGGTCAGCCAGATGTTTGGAGAGGTAAAACTAGTGATCACTAATCAATTGCTTTGTCAACACTATTGTGAAGAATTTACGCTGTACTGTTTTTTGTTACTTAATCACGATCCAGTAATGAACTCTGTGTTTCAAGTATAACGTTGCAACCATAAGATGTGCTCTTTTTTTTTCTTCAAACCAACAAAGCATTAATGAGATTCGTGTACCAATTGTGCTGCTGTTGCGTTTCTTTGGCACAGATGATTGGCGTATGGGCAATGTGTCTCTGGGAGCAAATGGGAAAGCCAGCGAAGGTGAATCTGATCGAGCTTGGCCCAGGACGAGGAACACTCTTAGCTGATTTACTTAGGGTATGTTTTATTGCTAGTGTCTATCATGTATTGAAGTTTCATTGTGTTGTTCTTACTTCTTAGTGGTTGCCTTATTTCAACAGGGCTCAGCAAAGTTTGTTAACTTCACCAAGGCGCTCAGCATTAACTTAGTTGAGTGCAGCCCTACATTGCAAAAAATCCAGTATAATACTCTGAAATGTGAAGATGAACCTGTTGATAATGGCAAGAGAACAGTTAGCAAGCTTTGTGGAGCTCCCGTTTGTTGGCATGCCTCCCTCGAACAGGTTCCCTCAGGATGTATGACGCTCTTTTCGAACTGGCTCTTTCACCTTCAACCTTTTGGTTTTGAATTAATGATCTCTATAGAAGTTGATATTGTCATAAACACTTGTATAATTGACTTCTACACCACCATTCATCTTAAGGGATGTTGGGCGAAAAATTTGAGGCCATTTACCAAATGAGATTAGTGACAATTTTAGGGTCTGTTTATTTAATCAGAGTCAGTCAATTCCCTAGCTATAGTTAATATGAAAAATCCCAGGTAGGTAATTCAAACATGCCCGGAAAGCCACACCTATTTTATTGGGGTATGGGAGACAAGGAGCACAGTATTGGTTTATGAAACTGCGGTTTACTTTTCTAAGGACTACCAACAATAACAGCTATTTGCCTCAACTTACTTTAACAAATTCAGTTTTGATGGGAGTAGACTTAACCCATTCTTGTAGTTGTAGGTAAAGGTAAAATTGAGACTCAAACGCAAGTGTTGGTACACCTTGTCACTGGTCTAAAGCATCTACCTTGCCATTGCTGATCGGCTAGTTTAGTTACTTCATGCATGGAATATGAATAATTGTTCAACCTGCTGATGGTCTAAGCCCTTTGTATCAAGTATCAGACAGTTTTCCATTTTGAAACTGTTTAAGTTCGTGTATTTACCTTTTGTCAACTTCGTTTCTTTTAAAACTTCTTGATTGGGGGCTTTTATGTTTCTCATATTTGTAACTATCTTATATGCAGCACCAACCATAATCATTGCACATGAATTCTATGATGCCTTACCGATCCATCAGTTTCAGGTTTGTTCCCATGATTAATTACTGCAAGTTCTTATTGTGCTTATCCATTCACCAATTGAGTTTATAGTCATTGCACTGAATAATCCTTCTCTCTCTCTCTCTCTCTCTCTCTCTCTCTGCAGAAAGCATCACGTGGCTGGTGCGAAAAGATGGTGGATCTTGCAGAAGATTCCTCGTAAGCTTTACAAGTTACGTTTATGTACTTTTAACCGTAAGGAAATGTGTAATGCTTACTTTGCAGCAGGTTTCGGTTTGTTCTATCTCCCCATCCCACAGCCTCTTTAATTTACCTCGCCAAGCGTTGTGGTTGGGCTAGCTCTGAGGAGCTTGAGAAGATTGAGCATATTGAAGTCTGCCCCAAAGCAATGGAGCTTACTGAACAAATTGCAGACAGAATTAGTTCGGATGGCGGAGGTGCTCTTATTATTGACTATGGAAAAAACGGAATAGTATCTGATAGTCTCCAGGTTTGGATTTAAATCACTTCACTGTATCTAAAGTAAACTCAAAATGTTGCCTGTTTAGTACTACTGTAACATAAACTCTTGAAGCCTAGTAGCTAGTCTTTGTTGATTTCGTAGGCACATGCTCTCTACAATCACCAGCTCTCTACAATCACCAAAAAAAAAAAGATATTTTGCTGATGTTCTGAATATTTTACAATACTTACTGTGGATACATGGAAAATGATATTTGAAGACAATATTGTGATTTTACTATATTGTGTAAATATAGTGCATTAGTAAATGATCAAAGTCGTGCTTTGGGGACTGTTGATTCGTAAAGCACTACTTTTTCGAGACTGGAAAGAGTAATAGCTAAATTCAAGGTCCTGAACTTATGCATTATTTGGCACACGCATAGCTAGCCTTCTGGAGTTTTTTGGTTGACATATCTTGTATTATCCTGGATGAATGGTTTGGGCACTAAGTAAACTATAATAAATGCAGGCCATCCGTAAACACAAGTTTGTCGACATATTAGATGATCCTGGCTCTGCTGATCTGAGTGCTTATGTTGATTTTGCTTCAATCAAGCACTCTGCTGAGGAAGCTTCAGGTCTGCACTGGTGTTATTGACTCCTGCCTGTACTTTTTGTTGGTCACATTAACAGTACTTACATGAGATTTTTCTCATAATTTCTGCAGATGATATCTCAGTCCATGGGCCAATGACTCAGTCCCAGTTCTTGGGTTCTCTTGGCATCAACTTCAGGGTAGAAGCTCTCCTGCAGAATTGCACCGAGGAGCAGGCCGAATCATTGCGAACAGGCTACTGGCGACTAGTTGGAGACGGGGAAGCCCCATTCTGGGAAGGCCCTGAGGACCAGACACCAATTGGAATGGGCACCAGGTACTTGGCCATGGCCATTGTCAACAAAAAGCAGGGCACGCCCATTCCATTTGAGTGAAAACTCAGGCATAGCTATCCCCTTCCTCCAGTAGCGACAACTAAGCGCTGTAACTCCTATAGCATTGTTGAGGGATTTTGATGATCAAACCAGGCAGGGACAATTTCGCTCTGATTTCTCCTATACACGCAAAAACATGGCCTCATGACAATGTACGCTACTTTCTTTTGTGAGGTAATGAAGATGTGTTGTGCCTACTCGCCTGGAGGCTGAAGCAATTCATAATTGTGTTGACATTTTGCCATTACAATGTCCCTCTATTGTCAAAATGTGCTTCTGTATGTCAGGGTCTGCTATCATTCAAAATGTGAGCAGCCTTGAGAAAGAAGCGTGTCGTGTCGTGCATCTGTTGGCCTGCAGGGTCAGCCTGTTTAGATGGCATACTACATGATGATGGCCTCTGTTTCGGAGCTTTGCTGCTGCCTTTTTCCCGGCTGGTCTCCAAGGGGACAATAGATTAGCATTGACCCTTTTACCCGAGCAACGCGGCAGCTTAGCTTACCTTGTATGATCATTTGATTTGAGTAAAGCATTAGGCATGCGTCAATGCAAATATCAAGCAAGCTACCAGTTCAAGTCATATGGTCAAAAATGCATATACTGATCACTTTAAAGTATGCCAATTTCGGGTCAATTAAGTATTTATCCGATACCAACTACGCATACTCTTTGACATCGTGGTACCAAAGCCACCGTAAAACGAAACAACTAAAGAAAATACTCGCATCGTAGACTTTGATTGGAAAACTGGAAAGTCTATCGGCCGTCTATTAACGACGAATCACTGGCCTTGCGAGCCGGTAATACATGATGAAGGTGTTGGAATCTGTCTACGCCTGTGCCTGTCGTCGGTAAGATGGGAAGAGACGCTTCAATTATTTGACAAAAATGCTGCAGATGGATGAAAGCGGAGGGGAAAAGGGACCAGAAAACGGCCTGAAACCGTCCACGGCCGGAAAGAGCGTCAACCGAACCGTCGTCACTGGAATGTTATTCTATGCTGAACGTCATGACTTGGGTGAAGCATTGTTCTTGTTCGTTCGCCTAAACAAACACGCGTGTGATGCTGTGGCCCCCCGAGGAAACTGCTGCATTCTTTCTCCTTTGCTTTGCTTTCACATCCATGAGAATACTAATGCCAGTTGATGACACCCGTTTGGCAGGGCTCCTTCCCGACTCCGGTTCTTCACCAAACATTTTGCCGAAGAAGCCGTATTTTTTATGAAAAACAGAGGAGCCGAAACTGTTTGGAAAGAACCACAAATCGTGGCTTTTTTGTCGTGGTTCCTCTGAAAAAGCTTTGGCTCCTCCGGAGAAGACCCTTGGATGAAGCCTTGTCAAATACCACTTAATTACTGCAGAGATGGCGTGCTTCAAAGCCCCACCATCACTGACACGCGCGTTCAAACTACCTCTCCATTTATTGCATCAACATTTGATATCCGGAGCAGGGATACATCGTACAAAGCGAATTCTCCCGTGAACTCACGTGTTTACCACTTATTAATTAGTCAATAGATTCACGGGCTTAGCATGCTTTATGTATGTATACCCTCAGAGCAGCACTCGGTCGGGCAGTCCCCGTGTGGTGGTGCATGCAACACTGATTCTACTGCATGCACTGGGGCGTGTGCGTGAGTGCGTCATACTCGCAAGCAACCTGGTCCGTACGCTAACTGTGTGTGATGGGATTTGATCCCACCCTCATCACTTACCTAAAGTACCCGCTCTAACTAACTCCGCTGATTGTCACGCAGATGTCCGGGCCCACTTGACGAGATCCAAAGTCGTCATGATTTTTCTTCCCATTCCATTCCATTTTACAGGCGTTGGCGGTGGATGGCGTCTGTTTCGATGGCTAGTGTCGGGGAACACCTGATCGCCGATGTCAAAGCTCGCTCGCTTTCCTGCTTGAAAGAGCACCAACCGAAAGCTCGCGCGACAGGCGCCACTCCGGTCGCCGCCGCGAGACCCACCGGCTGTCCTCCTGCCCCCCGCTGGCCGCTGCCGACAACCCCGCGCCCGCCGGACGCACGGGCGGATTCCAATCCCATCCGTCGCCCGCCCCGGACAGCGACGACGGAACCGCAAACCTCACCCAGCCAGCACCCAGCAAATAAAGCCCAAAAGCCAACAAGAGCAAGTCTTATCTACACACACAGCGGCACAAGCACAGCACCAGACTCTGATTCAGGCTGTGTTTAGTTCCTAAATTTCGAGTGTTAAAATCAAGGTTTTAAATAGCCGGCTAAGTCATTTAGCTTTCTATGTCCAAAAACAGGCTATAGCCGGCTATAGCGGTAGCTAAGAGCTAACTTGTACATGGAAAAGCTTAGCTAAATCCTTCTCAAACAGCTATAGCCGGAGATAGCGGAGGCTATAGCCGGAGATTTAAAACTTTGGTTAAAATTCACTGTAATGACACTGTAGTATTTCGTTTGTATTTGGTAATAATTGTCCAACCGTTGACTAATTAGGCTCAAAACATTCGTCTCGTAAAGTACAATCAAACTGTGTAATTAGTTTTTGATTTTATCCACTGTGCAATTAGTTTTTGATTTTATCCACGTTTAATACTCCATGTATGTATCACAAGTTTGATGTGACGGAGAATCTTTTTTTTGCATAGTACACTTTTTAATGAAAAAAAACACAGCCTAAGTTAGAAATGAATCGCTTGCATTGCACTGGTTTTTTTTTCCAATCCATAATCCATCACACGTGCAAGGCTGCGAGCGAAACAATCAATCGCCACGTACCCGGGGGAATATACATACCATGCCATCCTTCCCTCCTAGTTCCTACTTCTAGGAGCAAAGGCCAAAACCAAAAGAGCAGCAATGACAGACACAGAGACGCACTGCACTGCGGCTAATGATGCTACTAAGTAGACACTGTCATCCATCCGTCCCAAAAGAACAAACTGACAGGCTGATCTGAGCTAGAGCTAGACGACGTCCCAATCTTCTTTGTTAGATTATTATACTAGATAGAAGATGCCTGCTACTTTGGGCCGGCCGGCCGTCGGTCAGAATCTGGTTAGGGGGTAGGCCAGCCGACGTCCTGATGATCAGGAGGACGCGATCCCGGGCTCCAGCTCCGGGGCGAACCCGTGCGCCGGCATCTGATCCTCCCACACCAAACCGACCTCGTACTCCGGAACATACTCCTGCGAGAATCACACGTGCGTAAGATCGATCAGTCAGTCAAAATAGGCACCCCCTACTTGGAGAGCAATCGCTTAGGAATCGGAATCTCAGGTTAAGCTTCCCCACCTCAAGCTTCAGAACAAGCTCCTTCGCCGTAGGAGCTGAGATGATGATGCGCCGCGCGTCCTCCTTGATGAATCCTTCGTTCACGGCCATGTCGATGAAGGACAGCAACGGGTCGTAGAACCCATCCACGTTCAGAAGCCCAACCTGCAGGTGAATATTTACACTCGGTTAATTAGATACACGACTATATATAGAGAGAGAAAAGAAGCTGACATGTGTAGAACAAAATAGACAGATTAGCAGGTTAACAAACTCCAAGCTAGTGCTGATTGCACCCTATTCCACGCAAATACGATTCGTGTGGGGCCAATAACCTGTTAATATAATACCGTGGCGTATTTTAGCAATTCGGTGGGGCCATCAGGCTCTAATAATAGTAAATCAGCTGACTAAACAAAGTCGATAACAATGGGGATCGATTGTTGAAATCTTTCGTCTATCATTTGTGGCTCACTGATGTTCAGCAATTGTTTAGAGAGGTTGCCAACTGCACATTCCCTTTGAAACGAGAAGTTTGACCAGAATCACTGTGTCAGTTTCGTCAAAATATTCATAAGGTATTAAGTGGACAAAGCATATAAACAATGGAGAGCGCGGATCGCATGCTCCCCCAACTAAGTTCCAATTAAAACATCTGTAGGCGTTAAGCGAACTAAACTAGACTAATAATGCAATGGTTTGCCCCTGGCCATCCAAAACCCCAGCTATCACATGGGCACACCGTGCACCACGGAAGCCATGATCAAGGCAAGATGTTTGCAAAAAAAAAGATTGCAGTATCTCTAGTCTAACAACTTGTGATAAACTAGTGGATTATTACAGAATTGCTAGGACAGAAAGAATTCTGTGCCGCACATGACAATTGGGAGTAAGTTTTGGTTTTGGATCCAACAAGGTATCAGGATCAGTTGTTACCGGCTTCTTATGGATTCCTAGTTGCGCCCAGGTGATGACCTCAAGCAGCTCTTCCAGAGTTCCGTAGCCGCCTGTAATGTAACGCCAAGAAAGCGTGTCAAATTTGGGATCCCATGACTATCAATCAATTCTCAAGAAAACTGTGTACCAGTACTGTACTGAATAAACAACCATACCAGGTAATGCTATGAAGGCATCAGCAAACCGAGCCATCTCAGCCTTCCTCTCATGCATGCCAGAGACCGCCCTTACTTCCCCAACAGGTTCCCCAGTTACCTGCAGAAGAAGAAATTAAGAATCTAAGCATCAATCTTACGCCCTTTTAAAGATGGATACTTAAAAATGCTCTACTGAAATTAGAAATGCGGTACCACATGACCTCATCCTTCTTATCTTAAACTAATACAAAATAGACCTGCCTAGTTGCACATAAAAGCACTAGTCAAGGGCGGACCAGGACCAAATCTACTTTCAGCATAAGAAAGTACAAGTGCATTGCAACAAGTAAAGAAGACAAGACAATCACACAACATGCAATGCAATTGCAGTAAAAACTTGACAGCAAGCAAGATCAGTACAGTAGTAGTCCGGTAAAATCATTAAAGCCTGAATAGTGAATATCTATTGAAGTACAGCACCCGATGTTTTAGGTTAGGAGCATTAGATTCATGTGATCGATATAAATGCATCATGTCCTCCTACACAAAGGGTCCCCTTGTTATTTATTGGTGCTTGGTGTCTATTGTTCACTCATCAGATGCAAGCCGTGCGACTACAGGCATCAAGAAAGCAGCCAGACATGCATTCCAATGACAACAGCAGTGCACAGCAGCAGCAATCAAAATGCATGCAAAGTCTCCAGGACGTAGAAGAGGCTCACCTCTCTGGGCATCAAGGATTTTGGGATGACCCTGCAGTCAAGAAAAGAGGGGAAACAGAAAGGCACGTCAGTTTATTTGTAGCATGAAGCAGTCGAGCAGATAGAAAGCACCAGACCATGGCCTTTCCCGTTGCAGGAAACTGGGAAGCCTGGGGGCTAGCTCAGGCTAGGCACGCCACAGCAAGAGACTCAGGCCCTCTAGAGAGAAGCAGACTAGGAACTGCACAATTATTAAGGCAAACAAGAGACGAGAAGAGAGCACTAATGTTGCAACTTGCAATTGGAGAGACATTTGGAGCATGCAGCAGAGTGGCCTTTTGGAAAACCAGGCCAAAAGGCACTTCTATTCCACCCCAGTGATGAAGCCCAACCCAGTTGCATTCAAGTGGCTCCTGCTGAAATGATGCAGCAAGAGACTCACGTCTCAACGGCATACCCGGGGGGCAGAGCCACGGCTGTGGCAATCAAAAGCTACCATTTTGGCGCAAGAAGGCACAGGAAGCATGCACTCACAGCAGCAGCAGCCAAGCCAGGACCAGGACCAGGACGCTTCTCATCAAGGAGAGCGAGCGGCTGGCACGCACACAGCAGCACAACTTGTCTAGAGATAAAGATAGAGAGGGAAGGAAGGGGCTAGGATGCTCACCCAATCACATGGCGCCCTCCATCATGAACCGCATGAGAGACCAGCCCCATGAGGCCGATGGAACCTCCTCCGTAGACCAGGTCTATGCCCCTCTCCACCTGGCACCAGGAAATCGAGCAAATTCATTCACTCATCGTCAATAGCGACAACATGTAGAAATGCATTAAAAACAAGAGGCAATATTTTTGCTACAGAATTTAGGCAATATTTTTGCTACAGAATTTGGATTTTGGTGCGCCAAGGAAGCAAGCAAAGATTGTTGCTCATCCGGGGAGGCAAATGAGGTCACCGCGCGCGGCAGCCCAGCACCATCCATAGTCTGGGACGAGGACGACCATTCAACTACGAGACCACCGCCCAAAACAGCAAAGACTCGCGGTGCCTTTCGGCTCCCCCGATGGCGAGCAGCCGAGCAAAGGTTCACCGCGTCCCAGGCGTGAGCCGCGCAGAGCGCGGGTGCATGATCACCCAAGGACGGGACGCGCGGCGGGCGCCACGGCCGCAGCTGTCGCCGCAGTAGCAGCAGCAGCAGCACACGCAACCGGCCGGCCGCAGAGGCGCAATCGAGTGGAGCGAGGCAAACAAGATGGCAGCAGCAGAAAAGCGCGGGATTTTGATCTGGGACCAGACCTGGCGGCGGTGATTCACCCCCACATAAAGATTGGAATTTTTTGACCGTAAAGGCGGGATTTTTTGAGGCGAGGGAGAGGGTGGAGGGGCCGCGTGACGTACCAGCTCCTTGCCGAGCTCGACGGCGGCGTCCTGGTAGCTGGGCTTGCGGCCCTTGGCGCTGCCGCAGTACACGCAGATGCGCTGGAACCGGGACCGCGTCTCGCCGCCGTTCATCCCCGCCTGCGCGGCCGCCGCGACCCCGGTCGCTCCGGCTCCGCCGCCGCTCTTCGTGGCCACAGCCGCGTCCATTTCCATCGCCGCCGCGGTGCTGGGGGTTAGCTGCCGATCGACGTGCTTGTGCGAGTCCGACGAGGTGGTGGCGCCGCGGAAGGAGGAGGCCGCGCGGTTCTTTTGGGTAGGTGGGCGCGTGGGTGTAGCGGGTGGGAGGGTAGGCAGCTGTACACGGGAAATTGCGAGTGCTCCGACGACTGGGATTGCGATGCTGGCTGCTGCTGCTGCCTCGGCCTGAGCTTGAGCCGGATGGCGTGGGAGAACGCGTCAATTTATAGTGAGCTTGGGAGGTTGAATGGGAGGGGGCCTCCTGACCTGGGTTGGTGGGTCCAACATTGCTGGGGCTGCCAGGGCCCCACCATCCGCCTTTTGTTCTCCACTGCTCTTTGGTGTTTAATTCCTGGGTGGAAATTTAATATTTCATGAGATGTTAAAAAGGGTTAAGATACTAATAAAAAAATTAATTATATAACTTGTCTGAAAACCACGAGAAGAATTTATTAAGCCTAATTAATTCACCATTAGCACATGTTTACTGTTGCACGACATTGTCAAATCATGAATTAATTAGGCTTTAAAAATTCGTCTCACAAATTTATCATAATCTAGATAATTAGTTATTTTTTTACATTTAATACTTCATGCATGATCCGATGTGATGGGATGAAAATTTTTTGGAGAGGAACTAAACACCCCCTCTTCCTCTTTTTCCTTCCTGAGAGAGAGGACAGAGGAGGATGGTTTCTACTTTTGCTGCTGCTAAGGCCCGGTTTAGTTTGTAAAAAATTTTGCAAAATTTTTTTGATTCCCCGTCACATCGAATCTTTAGACACATGCATGAAGCATTAAATATAGATAAAAAATAAAACTAATTACACAGTTTAGATGAAATTCACGAGACGAATCTTTTAAACCTAGTTAGTCCATGATTGGATAATATTTGTCAAATAACAACGAAATTGCTACAGTAGCATTTCCCAAAAATTTTCGAGAACTAAACAGGCCCTAAAATCCGTGTTTGTTTTTCTCTGTCAGTTTACCCTTTTCTTTTGAGGAGATCCTCCTGCCTTTATTTACCTGCGTGTAAAGTGAAAATTTTGGTCTTGGTCAAGTTTGGAGCTTTGTTGGAAGAGCTGATTGTGTATCAACTTTAAATTTTGGCGCATGCTGATTTGTCTCACGGACTATTTTAAATGAAAGAATTACTAGTAGTATTTAAATTTTGTTACAAAGACTTCACGAGTGCTGCCGGCCATTTATAGTACTACCTCCATCAATTTTCATTTTGGCCTAAGTTTAAACCATCTTAAGGTCTTGTTTAGATGCCTAAATTCACACCCCAAATTCCACTATGCAAAAAGAAGATTCTCCATCACATCAAAATGCCGGCACATGCATGGAGTACTAAATGTAGATGAAATCAAAAACTAATTGTACAGTTTTGTTGTACTTTACGAGACGAACATTTTGAGCCTAATAAATCAATATTTGGACAATAATTACCAAATAAAAATAAAATTGCTACAGTGCATCACAGTGAATTCGGGATGCCCCGAATCGGGCATCTAAACAAGGCCTAAATTAGAGAAAACATCAATATTTGTGATGATAAATAAAAGTACCATTAGATTCACCTAGAGTACTATATTTTCGTATTGTACGTGCATAGTATCACTAAAGTCGATACTATTTTGATAGATTTATCAAATTCATGAGAATTTTGATTTAAAATAACACTAGAATCGTATTCTTCCGGGAACAAAGGTGGTATGGATTAGCCCAATAACCGGGCCACAAAATTAAGCCAACGAAGAGTGGTCATAGGTGTTTATAATAATGAGAAGTATGATGGGATCTTCTTTTGCTCCTTATTTTGTCATAAAATTCTTTAAAAAAATGCTTGTATTTTGGGGAGGGAGTCCATCTAAATAATGAGATATCAAAGAATCCCTACATAGGGTGAAGCTAGGTAGGGCGCCACATGAACGACTCCAGTTACTCATGCTGGGTTCCTTGTGGTGGATGGAGTATGTATGCTCAGATCTAAAAGTTCTCGAGGCAAGTGCTCGCATTTTACTAGATTTATTTTAGGATTTGATGGTGTTGTTCTTTCAGTGATAGCTGATGTGTCCTTCAATAGTGATTTCACCAATATGCTAGCTCAATCTCAATCTTTCGAAGATGCTTATATGAAAACATGCCTCGGGGTGCGGTCGTGAAAAAAATGCTTATATGGATAGAATGTGTACGTGATTAAAAAAAATCATAGCTATCCTTTGTGGCCTTTTCCTGTGTGAAATTCCTATCTCCATACAGAGACTTGGAGAGGAGCACGGCATGTAAACATATCATGATTGTAAGCATGAATTTTAGGTTTTCTGAATTGAGCATATCTGTATTTGAGTAAAGTGTAATTCTTGATCATAGTCAAGTTTTTCTCTTTATTGAACTGCTCTTGGAGTGCCTCCTGCCTTTACCTGTTTGTAAAGCGTGATCTTGGTCTTGATCATGTTTGTGAACTGTAGAAACATGTGATTCTGAATACTCCTAAATTTTCCGAAGTGCTAGTTTGCCTGGAATGTTTGGCCTTGATGGATCCAACCCAACTAAAATTTAGCTAGCTAATTTAGCCAGGTAAAGATTAGCTAGCTAAATTTTAGTTGGGGTGTTTGGATCCTCTAGCTAATTGAAAATCTTGCCCATGCTATCCCTAGTTAATTCTATTGCTTAGCTAGCTAAACTTTAGCTGAGGTGTTTGGATCCTCTAGCTAAACTTTAGCTAGGGGTAGTTTGGACATTGAGGTCTTTTAACTGGTTTTAACTGGGTTGAAATAGCTAAAAGGATTATGTATATTTTAGCCTCTTACTAAAGTCTAGCTAGGTTTAACTATGGACTGTTTGGATCCACCACAGCTGGATGAAAACAGAGCCTATGTCTCAGGCTCTCAGCAATCGAATCCAGCTAGATTATCAATATGCATATTTTGCATTTAAAAAGACTACCGGACTGTTCGGCTGATAGTTTCTGCTGCTGATACTGTTTTGTCGTGAGAGACTGTACATGATAAGTCGGGTTACAGGTTTTCCCACAAAACTCATCGTTCAACCAGGTTTCACCGATTCGTGTGCCGTTTGGGTCTCCTCCGTCATCTTGCGTGGGGCAAAAACAAATCCCATCCCAAAAAAGAAAAAAATGCAAGACACGTTTTATCTATCCCGGCCCGGAAACTTGGAGAAATAAACGTGTTGTCCGTTGTTCCGTTGCGTGGCAAAATCGCGAATAAGAACATGACAATATACTATTCCATCCCACCTATGGGCGGTGTGGCCACTATCCCGTCCCATCCCCATCCATGTGCAGTGATCGCTACAAATTCCACGGCTGCACCTGTGTCCACGTCTGGTGTGTGTGGAGGCGGGCAGGCGGGGGGGCGTGCTGGTGAAGCGGCCGCGCGTGCCTGGCTGCCTGGTGCCTGCTCCCATCTTCTCGGCGGCCGCCGCGGCGGGCTGTTTGACGCCAATTAATAATGGCGCCATTACAAGTGCCAAGTGGGATCTCGCATGTTGTGGCGTGTGCATGTTTGGCTGGCTGCTGGAGCTGGACAGACAGGATCACAGGAGCATTCAACACACTGCTACGACGCTTCATGCATGTTCATCGATCACACACCGCGCACCGGCTAGTCCCGCATCGTCCTCATGTCGTCATGTGTCGCTGGATGGCGGGTCAAATCGTATCGCATCCGGTGTGTTTAGAGCGTCCTGGACAGCTAGTTTATTTGCTAACCTATTCTCACGTGGACAGGAAAAAAAAGTAAGAAAGAGAGTAATCACTAGTGACGAATAAATAGTTGATCTATTTTAGATAGTTCAATAATCTAAGAGAGAAATATATGGGTCTAATAGTATATATATAGAAAAATAAATATATATAAAATAGTTTTTGCTTTTGTCTTCTTTCTCCACGTAAGCTAGCTAGCTACATAGTTAGCACTGTTGCGGACGTCTTAGTCGTGCATGGTCAATTCGTGCCTCCATCATCTCATCTCCCTTAGCCAATGCCCATGCGGTGTGCGTTCCTGTGAACGTGACGTTTATGCCAGCCGGGTGCCGCGCGCGCACGCCATCTGCTGAATTTACCGCTCTGCAATTGCAATTCATCCCCTTTCTTCGATTGGCATGCACACCGCTTGCTACAGTATGCAGTGGACAGGGACTTGGCGAAGCTAAAAATAATCATTTTACTAGCTACTACAGTTTTTATTATGGATGTGAGTTAAAAACAGCTCAATTTTCTATAGTAAAAAAGAAGATAGAGACAGAACTCTAATTTAATATAGGCCCCCACTTCAGAAGGTAGCAAAACAAAAGTGCCAGTAATATCACTACTATGCTCCAAAATACTCCCACCGTCTACGGAAAAAAAATGCAATTCTTGCATTTTGATGAGTCAAACAGTCTAAACTATGACTAAAATTATATAAAAATACACTAACACTCGTGTGAAACAAAATAGGTACCATTAAGTTAGTTATAGAATATATTTTATAGTAAATCTATTTGAAGACATAAATACTAATATTATCTACTATAAACTTGGTTAAAATTGAACTAGTTTGACCGACACGTTTCCCATAATTGCATTCTTTCATGGACAGAGAGAGTACTACACTATAGGACTTAAGCTTTGTTCTAACACAATTGTTTCCATCGATTAGATTTACAATTGCAACAACATCTAAAATATCAAATTAGTTTTATTAAATTCTCCATGAAATATACCTTGATAGTGCATTTATCTGAACTCGTACATATTATAATAAGTTTCCAATAAATTTAATCAATGTACGATTTTTTTTACTTGAAATAAAGTAAAGGAACTTATAATTTGCAATAGATGGAGTGGAGCACAGTGAAAAAGAGTTAGAGAGAAAGAGAGAGAAGCCAAAATCACTCAAGCAGAGGAACACAAAAATTTCATCGCAATTTGAATTACACTAGTAGTTCTAAGAGATAAATACTTATTAATACATTTTGTAATCTTCATCCAATTATTTTTCATCCGAGCTCAGATTTTTCCCTTTGCATTGCACCTTCATGTCTGTTTGACATGCATTTAGTTAGCTTTAATTCCATGACCCTTTGTCGGGTTTGAGTTTGTAAAATAAAATCAAGTGGTTTAAATATAGTCAATAATTGATAATGTCAATAGAACTGCTAAGGTCCAACAAGTTCTAGAGCTAGGGATGACAATTTTGTTGTAAAAAAACTTAGAGGTGAAGAGTAGGCCTTTAGACTATATTTTGAATTGGTATTTTTTTTACAAACAGAATAATTTCGATAGCTATTAATGTCAAAGATGATTATATTGTCTAGCAAACTAGTGATATGTTGTTTCTACTGGTGTATGATAATTTTTAAGATTTATATCTTTCTGTGACAAGGTCATAAGAATCGAGGTGTAGGCTTCAAAGGGAACTCTAATTAGTAACCGTATAATAGTTAAGCTTTTTAAGTGTTGTGAGGAAATCAAGACATATAGAAAGAAAACTTTGTGGAACTTGGAATGTTTCTCGTGGACACTACAAAGGCTTAAATTATCCTCTATGTTTCTTCGAGACACCTCGTTCACATTTGTTGTAAAGGTGGACGAAAGATTTTTTTTAACAAACTAGAACTGAAAATGTCTGGTTTTAGTAGAAAATACAAGCAGGTAACCCCGGGAGGCTAGCTGCAGGAAACAATTTCATTCTTCTTCCCTATCTCTTCGAAAAGTTGATGGCAGCAACTCCTCTTTTTTAAAGCATCTCCAACAGTTTGGCAAATTTTGTTTCTCAAATCTCGTTGTTTGCCAACTCCCAAAATAATATGGGTAGGAAAAAAGATCTCATCTCCAACAGTTTGACAATTTTTATTTCTAAAAACCCAAAAAACCCGCTAACAAAACGAAAAGACCCACTAAGCGAACGAAGAGCCCCGTTAAACGAACGAAGAGCCCCGCTAAGCACGAGGAAACTACGATGCGCGCCCGGTGCCCCGCGCACATATATGCGCGCAATCGACCGAGATTTGCCAACTTGCCAAAGATGTCAAACCCAGATACCAAACTATTGGAGAAATATTTTTCTCATTTTGCCAAAAATTTTAGGATGCCAAACTTTTGGAGATGCTTTACTAGTCTATTTTAGCTATTCATTCAGTGGCAGAACTGGCATTGATAGTGTCTAGTTCTATATGGCCCCGTTTGGTATAGATTCGCATAGCGCTGGCTCCCACATGCTATTTTCACTGTAGCACACTGTTCATTAGAGCCAGATTTCTCTCTTATCTCTCTCCCTCTCACAAAGCCGGTTGGAGTAGGTGAAGCTAAAATTTTTGGTTTCGCCGGCTCTAATTGGCTCGGTGAGAGGGAGAGGGAGGAGAGAGAAATCCATCCAGAGAACAGACGCTACAGTGAAATGGCAGGTGGGAGCCGAAGCTGCCAGGATTCATGCCAAACGGCCCTGTAGTAGAAAATACAAGCAGGTAACCTAGGCTACCTGCAGGAAACGATAAACTTCGTTCTTCTTTCCCTCTCTCTTGGAGAAGTTGATGGCACCAACTCCTCTTGTTCTTCTCTCTCTCCAACGTTTGATGACAGCAACTAGATTATCGTTTTTTATTAGTCTATTTTAGCTATTCATTCAATCGAGTTGTCACCACGCCGGCTAATGGCTAATTAAGTGGCAGAACTGCCGCGTTATACAGGCTTCCTCCATGGACCATGGTCCATGACAAGTTCCTCTAGTTTACTTGTGCATTGATGACAATTTGTTAAATTTCCTCGAGGATCATTAGACTACCCGCACTTATGGATCTCTATATTCATCTTCTATACGTCCTAGTCAGTAAGATTCTCTCCTCTATACTCAATTCTTCCGCACCCATCCATCCTCTATATCATCCTCTATCCACTCTATCCACTGTGGAACCCACTTGTCACTTTATCTAAATATATCCATGTGTGATCTAGTTTTGAAGGATTTATTGAGACGAATTTAATGGTGCAATCGAAATTTAATTTGGATTTTTGGTTGGTGAGTTATAGCATTTTTCCTTTGTTTAGCTAGTGGGGCCCGTCACTACAGAGTATAGAGTAAACATTGTATTACTCTAAATATAGAGTGAGAGAAAGGATAGAGTATCATTTTAGAATACCCAGTGCAGCAGTTTTTACTCTATATTCATACTCTAAAGCTTTAGAGTATCGTTTTAGAGTACCCGCTGCGGGTAGTCTTAGATATCCACGCAGGTACTCTTTTATTTGCTTCCCAGCTTGGATACAAAATCAAATTATCCACAAAAGAATTCCTCATCAATAAAAAGGCTAGCTAGTACTCTACGGGCCCGTTCGCTTCCTCCGGAATGATCGCCAGGAAGAATTCCGACTGGAATCGTTAGGCAATTTACATAAACTTTCATTAACCGGAACAATTCTTGGTGTCAAACTGCCTCAAACGAACGGGCCCTAAAAGGTTTCTAAACCGACATTCAGATACTTTTTGAGATCGATGGATTTAGAAGAAGGGAATTGTTCCACAGATTCACAGAAGAGGATTCAAAAGTTAAACTTGGCATTATTCCTACAATACTCAATATGGTTTTTCTCTGCATCCCACGTAGATGTGAATGAAAATTGTAATGTTTCTAGAAAGACCTACCCTGCCTCATCTGTCACTGATGATGTGGACTGAGAGTACACGGCTAGCTGCTCGGTTTTGATAAGACCACTTGCAAATACTAGTATCTTGTTTAAGCCTCATCTAAACCCAGCTTAGTTGTCACCAGACAGCATGGATTTGTAATGTCATCACTAATAAAACAAGTCTACAAGTAAGTGGCAGCGCCCCGGCTTACGTGTCGCACGAGACGGCCCCCTTCTGACAAATTCCTCCCGGAATTTTGTATATTGGCTTGATGCCAAATTGTTAAGTCTCCTCGAGGATCGCCCGCGCAAATATTCTGCTGCTCCCCACCTTCGATCCGTCGTCACCGGGAAGTCTTCTTGTCTATCTCACTTCTCACATGCCATAGATACTCGCCAGTCGTCAGTTTCTTTGCTGCTCAGGTTGCGTTTATTTTTATGGGTCCGGTCCAACTGGAAGAAAGCTAAGATCATTGGATGGATGTGGCACGAGCTACCGCCTATTGGTTGATGGGAGCGAAACACTTGGCCATTTTGCTGCATTAAAAAATTGTTTATACTCCACTTATATGAATCTTTCTTGCGCACAATTATTGTCTAATTGGGCAAGCAAGTGGGGCACACGACCTACATACATGCCCATTTTGGACCCGTCAGATCTAACAAAAAGAGCACAAAAATAAGTAAATCGGGAGGGATTCGGATCGGATGTACTTCCTCCGTTTCAATGAAACATGTAAAGTTTAGTTTTTTTTTGTCAAGTTAAAGTCCTTTAACTCTCACAACAGATTCTAGAAAAGAAATTAGCATCTACACTTAATGTATTATCGGAATATGTATTGCTGTGGATGTAATGAAATTAATTTGATGTGTTAGTAAAGAAGTGTATTTTTTATGAACTTGTTTGAATTTATAACAGAGAAGGCGCTATATGCCTCCTTACTCCTTAGATAACAACACTATAAATAAAACAATTCTAAAGACATATGGTAACCATCACTGTTGCGTAGTGGGGGAGGACCCAGGGCCTGGCGACCCTAGGCATCTGCCCAGGCTCTTAACGTCGGCTCATAATGAAGAAGTCGTTGCAGCGCCCTTTGTCCGAAGCTTAAAAAGATATGACCTCATCGATCGCCTTAATTAAGCTTCACGTACCCGGGCTTTGTTCAAGCGCTAGATCCGCTACTGTTTCTGCTATGCTTATTGGCCAGGCACTGCAGTTATCGTCTAGCCTTCAGTATCATCCAATTGGCCCCGTATACCATAAAAAGTAGCGGCCGTGCGAGGGATGATTATGTACAAAGAACCGTGCCAAAGATAGTAGAACGACTACGATAATCCATGAGGCAACAATGGCATCCAAACTCGATGGAAATGGGAAACATGCAAATCTTTAAAGAAAACCATTTGGAATGGTTATTATATATCTATATTTGACATTAAAGAGTGATTTTTTTTCTTCCATCTATCGCTCTCTCCCTCGTTCATCCATCTGATCCCTCATTTCTTTTCTTCCTTGTTTGTCCATCAATCACTTCTTTTGGTATCTCGGTCCATCTTTTCTCACTCTCACCTTTCTTGCTTTGAGTTTGAAGTTGCAAAACCTTTCTTGACGTCGCACCACTCATTTCTTAGTGTTTGGCCGTCCAAGCCCATGTGTTTCATTGCACTTGTGCGTGTGCGTGTGCGTGTGGCTCGTCTTCCACATTTCTTAGATGCACAGCAAGTGCACACAATAGTACATATCTAACTTGAGTCAATCTCTTATCAAATTTGCATGTGGAATTAATCATTATTACACTAGCATCTTTTACGGGCTTTATAATTAATTTGATTTATGGTTGGGAGAAGCCCAACTAAATGCAACAAAAAAAATAGCTAGCCTATTATCATTGGCATGAGCACCAAATAACAAATTGCAGTGCACCCTATTGCAACCCAGGGACATATTTGCTAGTTAAGAATAAGCCAAATCATTTGTGAGACTATGCGACAAACAATTACATTATTGGAACGACCAAAATTTGGTATTTAAAAACACAAAATAACTAAGATGAGAGTAACTTTTTTTAAAAGAAAACTAGCTTTCAAGTTTTTTATTTTTTAATGGCTCAACAGTAAAATAAGTTTTTTGTAGTAAGCTGTAATATCATTTTAGATCAGTTTATGTTGTGTATCATGACATTTTTTGACTGTAGATCTGGAATATTTTCTATTTTCTCATAAAAAAATCCGTCATTGAATAAGATTGCTCGTATGATCCTATATATATGTGTTTCAAAAACATTCGTTGATCCTTGGCCGTGGCAAATAATCCGTTGCAACTGCGAATCCATGAGGCAGTTGACCAGCAGGCCATGCACCCAAGCATGTGCAGATTAGACAAAAGAGGCAGCATGTTGCACCAGCAGTCCACATCTACAACTAGAAACCAAAAGTTGCACGCACATATGTTGTGCAAGTACAGTGGCCCTGATCGTTTCCCTTATAAGCCCAACTTTTTTAAGCCAATAAACAATATTTTTCTCTCATAACACATCAGTAAACAGTACTTTCAGCTATGGCTTTTCAGCCAAACGAACAAGGTTAGTAATGTTACAGTTGCAGAGAGCAACAGTAGTGTGTGGCTTCTTCACCTTTGATCAAGTTGATAGCGGCACACACGGCAGCAGCAATGTTTTCATTTTCAACTCAGCTCCCACACAGCCCACTCGCCGTCTCCATTGTTTAGAGCATTTCCAGCAGTACTACCTAAATGAGACTACCTAAATCTATTTGGATAACTACCAATTTTCATACTACCTATATTTCGCTTCCAACTCCAGCAGTACTACCTAAAACACACTACTCAAACTAATCCTGACAGAGAATGACACAGGGTCCCGTACATCATCCTCTCGTTCTTCTTCTCGCCATGGATCGAGGTGGAGATGGCCAGAGATGCGCCGGCGCAGGCCACCACGTCGCCGGGGAGGACCTCTGCGCCACCGGGACAGGCCACCGCGCCGCCGGGGAGGCACACCGCCGGGAGGAGCACACCGGGGCAGGTCACCTGTGCCGTGCCTCGTGCTGTCGGGGAAGGGAGCCGCGCCGCCGGAGCCTGGAGCAGGGGAGCCGCGCCGCCGGAGCAGGGAAGCTGCGCCGCCAGAGCCTGGATAAGGGGAGCCGCGCCGCCTGGGTAGGGAAGCCGTGCCGCCGGTGAGCCTCCATGCTGGGGGAGCACCGTATCCGGTGGGGGCTACGCTAGTGAGGGTTGTGCCGGTGAGGGGCCGCGCGCCGGCCTTCTCGCTCGCTCCAGATCCGACGAAGGTGGTCTAGCGGCAGTGGCGTTGGTCTCCTTGTCGTGGTGTCGGGCGAGGGCGAAGGAGAGAGATGCGTGTCGATGGGTGGGAGAGAAATAGGTAGGCAGGTTTGTTGGCCCAATAGATGTAGGTAGTGGGAGAGAGAATTTGTTGGGCCAACAAAAGTCACATAGGTAGCTGCTGGAGTTTGTTTTTTCTCCTCCACTACCCAAATATAGGATATGTAGTGGATTTAAGTAGCCTTCTGGAGATGCTCTTAGTCTCCCAAATCGTTTTGCTTGCCCATCAGAGGCAAAGATTCCTTGGCTGGCTTGGCTGGCCAACAGAGATGGTTGCCAGCATTTGTTTTTAATTTGGAGGCTTCTTCCAACTCCACCGACTAAATCCATGGGGGAGATATGGGCCGGTATACACGCTGCGCCGATCTCTCTCTTGTAGTCTTGTTCTTCTTCGCCGGTCAAAAGAGCACAGTGCTGGTCTCCGATCTTTGCATCCAAACGATTCCGTGCGTGACCGTGGCTACTAATTGAGAGGCGACGTGTGGATAAGTGCAAATCTTGATGGAACCGGTCCATGCAATTAAACTAATCGTCCGTTGTTCAATTGAACTTATCCCTTGTTTATTTAGTTAATTAATGTTGATAGCTGGTTCTGGATGTTACACTTAGGCCAGTCTTAGTGGAGAGTTTTATTTTGTTGTTTCCAAGACTACCATGTCATATAGAATGAAATAAAACTCGGATGAAACACCCACTCTCAATGGAAAGTTTCACTCCATAGTTTCATAGACATTTAATTCTATGACTCATAGAGAGTTGGTAACTGTGCCAAGAGAGTTTCATCCCCATGAAACTCAATTCTTCTCTCTCTTCATTAAAACGTTGACATGTCATCAAAAATACATATGTGGCAGGCTATTAAATGCAAATGAAACTATAGTGAAACTCCCACTGAGACTGGCCTTATAGTGGTATTATTACGGCTCCAAAGAAATTATTATTAGAATGCCTGAATAGCTCATATAGTTACTTTACTCCTACATGTATATAGTTACTTTTTTTTCGGGGTAAAGAGAGACTTTATTTAACTTGGCGAAATATTACAATCATCGTTTAAGAGGTTAATGACGCACGCAGGTGCCTGCCTCCACCAAGTCACAGTATGGGTGTTTCGCCTAGCTAAATGACATAGCTCATGATGAGCCACCTTATTGCACTCTTTCTTTACCTTCTGGAATCTCCACTCTATCAGCGTCTGCAAATATTCTTTTGCCTCTAGAAAAATATAGCGGAGCTCGGACCTATTCGTGCCGCCCATCTTCATAGCTATTAGCATTCTGGAGCTATCTGTTTCCACAATAACTGGCCCCGGGCACCATTGGGAGGCCAGCTGAAGCCCTTCAGCACAGGCTTGAGCTTCTGCCTCGTCTGCTGACGCACACTGAAACAATACTCGCCAAGCCGTTAAAACGACCTCTCCTTTATCGTTCCTTATCACCACGCCAACGCCAGGCTTCCTACATGTATAGTTACTTAATCCTACATTAGATGTAAGTAATGTTAGAATTTTAGGCAAATTCAGGTAAAGTAGAGGTAAGGTTCACTAGAAAGTAGATCGGATCTAGCAGTCTTGTCGCTTGATAGACGCTACCCAAAAATCTAGGGTCTGCTTGGTTTCTCACGGAGGTAGATTGCCTCGCCTCCGCCCTGCGCCGATGCGAGTCACGAGGCGCTTGCTTGGCCAGGCAAACTGATGTGGCTCTCCTACACCAGCAAGCGGTCCCGAAACACTCAATCAAGAGAACCAAACAACCAACATCGGTTGCTATCCTCACTGAGCAAGACGAAACAGTTCTTGGCAGAGAAACTAAGAAGACCCCTAATTGTTGATCTTTACCCGAATAGATGAATGTGGAACACGGCGTGGTTTCGGAAGACTAGTCTCCCTATTCTTGTGCATGCAGGAACCGAGACAAGAACACTAGAGCATCAATAGAATTGTGGAACGAGAGGAGAGGTGGCCGAAGGGTTCTGGCTAACCTATGAGAAGAGGGGGACGGGGGGGGCATCCCCCTTATTACGCCCACTCCCACCGGAGATCAGGTGTCACACGGAAGACCAAGTTCATGCGGATCTCCCGTAAACATAGGAATTTATACGAGTATCTGGCGCAAGAGATTCGAACGCACGGGCCCGTAATCATGCATCATGCAGAAACTTAAACTCCCATCATCAAATTGCCCAAGTTGTAAAATGCCTAGCCCCACACCACGTCGCCCATGCTTGCACTCACACGCCTCGTCTCGGTAACGATGCGCATGCGTGTGGCACACCTTCTATCGCTCTCAACTTCGCAATAGATGCACATACAATTCACCTATATAAGTTAAGTCAACGTCTAGTCAGGATCATATACGGGATTAAAACTATATTTACACCTAGCATTTAATATGGGTCATAGGTCAGCCTCAAATTAAATCCAACAAGTAATGCACTTCCCTGAAGGATTACCACGACTGCATGGGTTCTCCAAAATTATGTAGCTAGGAGCTAGTTCTTTTCCGATTAAATTTGGTGATGTTTATTGGTGTTTGAAACGACACATGTATACATAATTTAAGGGGCGGAGCTTGGTTAAGACCAAGCTGGTTCTTTGTTCAAGCTCCACCACTGTATATAATTGTATTGACAGCTAGTACTGCATTAGCCTTTGAACAAGGACATGCTAACTCCTTTTGTAATTCCGATGGCACACAAGTACACAACCATCTCCAACAGCCCGAAACCCTAACCCCTGGATCATTGCTGGCTATATATTGCAGCTTTGTGTTTTTCAGCTAGTATTTAGGAGGCTTGTTTTTAGTGCGCTCTCTTCCCTTATGTTAACTAATTACTTATTATAATCTGCGTGTGTGAGAGAGGAAATTAAATAAACTAAACAAACTGCAATGCGATATTTAGCTTCAAAAAAGCCAGAATCAGAGGCGAGCCATGCGTAGAAAGTCAAAATTAAGAATCAGATCCACGTGGGAAAAGAAAGGGCAAGATACGGCCAGCTGGCCGTTTTCTCCCTTATCATTGGCCCTGTTCTGCTGGTCATATTTCGTTTTATTTCAGCTTGTTTCAGCTTATTCTCTCTCACATAATACTATTGAATCAGTCGAAATCTGCTGACTTTCCTGCCTGCCGAAGCAGCCCATTAGTTGGCGCTGCCAGTGAATCGTCGATACCCTAGTTTTATCTACCGCTGAGCTGAGGACGGTTATACTACTACTAGTAGTAGTAGTTGTTTGTACGCGTGGCCTCAACTCCAAAGTCTAAACAGCACGAGCTTTTGGACCGGCAAGAAGAAGGAAGGAATGATTCATTTTCTTTGTTCTTTTATTTTATATATACCATATCAGTTTGGTGCTGGCCGGCGCCGTATCAGCAGCGATGGGCTCCCGGAGCCGGAGGTGCTACTTGGCATTGGCAAAGCCTGGAACCTGGATCTTCCTCGATGGGAATATACTCCCACTCCCACTACTGTACTGTACTTCGTGTGACGACGTCACTGTCGGCGTGGGCATCATCGGCACATGCCCGGAACTAACGAGTAACGAGCGAACGTGTTGACGTACGTGGTGGCGCAGGCAGCAGATGGGAACGCAGCGGACGGAGCTGCTGTACGTGTCGCTGTCGAGGTGGATAGGATACACACACGGCACACGTTCTGCGTGCCACATAGGAAACGTTTTTCCGTTGCGTTGCGGGGGCCGGGCGACACGACAGCTGCTGCCCCGGTCGCCCGACACGTCCTTGTCGTCCGTCGTAAGGCTATCCGCATTCGTCGACCTCTATTTCCATCTCTAAAACGGAATATTCTATCCTAGTCATCGAGATTCTCTACTCTATATCTATTTCTTCCGCACCCATGTTATCTCTATCTCATACTCTATACCTACTATTCCCTATTTTATTTCCCTCACTCCTCCTTTCTCTCTCCCTAACTCTCTTTCTTTCTCTTGCTACAGTGTTTAGCGCTGCACGGACTGACCGCTACCTGCAGCGGTGCGCTGTGCGGCCGGAACGCGCGACAGCGTTTGCAGGCGCGTTTACAGGGCTGCGGTGCAGCTGTCCAGGCGAGAGCGCGCGTTTGCAGAGCCGTTTACCGCTCTGCGGTGCGGTCAGTCTAACAGCTGGTGATCGGATCGAAGGCCAGTTCACGTCGAGCTAGCAGAGCAGCTCCACGCGACGCGACCACCTCACCGTCGCAAGCGCGCGGTTACAGTAGTAGGAGTAGACATATACTGTAGATACCGCCTTGTCCCCCTGTCGCTGTCGTGGCGTCATCCCTGATCATGACGGGGGCAATGACGCGACATACATGCCGTGTCCCGGTGTGGCCCGACCCAACGCCGTCGGGAACGCGAACGAGGGTCCGGACCGGAGAGGGCGCGTGTACTACTCCTACTAGCCAGCCAGCAGGCACTGGGCACTGGCACACCACCCACCGCGACGTCGTGGCCGAGAGGCCGGTGGACGACGTGACGTCGCTCGGGGCGCACGCGTCGGCCCGCGGGGTGCCCCCGACGTGACCAAGACGCCGCCTGCTGCCTCGGTCGCTTTCCTTTCCTTTTAACATTTTTC
Source organism: Saccharum spontaneum (assembly GCA_022457205.1). Classification (NCBI taxonomy): domain Eukaryota; kingdom Viridiplantae; phylum Streptophyta; class Magnoliopsida; order Poales; family Poaceae; genus Saccharum; species Saccharum spontaneum. The sequence goes on from CM039587.1 coordinate 37,356,858, forward strand.
TTTACAGTAGGTACACGGGACCGTGACAGCCGACGCCGACCTCCATCCACCGCGGCGGCGTGCGGTGCGGGGGCGGGGCCGCCGCCGCGCCGAGGACTCTGTGGGTGGGTGGGTATGAAGAACTAGAACGAAGCGGCCGGCAGCCGGGGTAGGAGGCGCGCCGCGCGGATGTGAAAGGAGTAACCTCCGGCGTCGGCGGGCCGAAGCCAACTAGCCGAGCCCACAAACGAGCCCCTCGACCGCGACGGTGCGGTGCGATGCGAATCCCAGCACCGGCTGCACCTGCACGCCGGCTCGGGCACGGACGGAAAATACCTCGCCGTTTTTATTTTCATATTTTTTTTAACGAAAATGGGAGCGGGACAGCCGGGAGCGGAAACAGTAGCGGGACGATCGGAAAATCAACGGAAATAGTCAGTAGCCGGGAACTTAAGCCGGGATTGCATATCACCTATGATAACCAAGATACAAAAGTAGAATAAGTAAACAAATAATAAATCTCGCATGATTAGTAAAGGTGAATAAGCTAAACTGCTCAGCTTGGCTACTTCCTGCTGCTACGCTCGGTAACGCTCCCAAGTCCTGAGTCCTGACCGCCTGTGCACACACATGCATCTAAGAGGAACAGCGACGCTACACTGCAGGCCCTGTTCATCTGGCTTATAATCCGTCTTATTCAGCTTGTTTTTTCAGCTGAAACAGTATTTTTCTCTCACAAAAAATCAACCAACAGTGTTTTTCAATCGGCTTATAATTCCAGCCGAACGGGCCGCATGCACACCCACTGCATGTCCTGAGGCTACTTCTTGCTGCTACACTGCATATGCATGCACACATGCTGCCACACCTAGAGGCCAATGCCAAGAAATAGCAACGCAGAATCCAGCCGAGAGGAATTGGGTGGCGGGAGGCCGCGAACGCCAACTGAGAGGAACCAGGGACAGAGGCCAGATGATAAGGCCCATAAGGGCATAGTACTGGGCTTATCCCGGTTAGGAACCAAACGGGTTGAATACGGGATTATCCCGGCAAAATATGGTATACCATAAATACGAACGGAAAAACGTTTAACCGTTTTCGGTCCCGGTCCCGGTCCCGGTCCCGGTCCCGGTGCATTCCGTCCCGTTTCCATATTTTCCCGGAAAAACGAAAACGGACAGGATAAACCGGTATACGGTTGCGGACGAAACGGGATTCATCCCGTCCATTTTCATCTTTACGTGCACCGCAACCAATTCCAACCTCACCGCCACTGTTTCGCTTCGGGCGGTCTGTCCCGGCGCTCGCACTAGTACGTTTCTCAGCGGATCACTGCTGACACCCGTAATGGCCATGGGTGCTCACGACCCAAAACCTGATTTAGTGTTTTCAATAGCCTCTATAAAATGGCATAGTTGTTAGCCACTGCATTCTGAGTATCAGAAATCCACCATGTAGCAATTGATTCAGAGTCACTATGAATCTGGGCTTGTAAAACCTCAGACATTAAACGCCAAACCTCAGTTGCTAGGTAACACTGAAAAAACAGACGATGCACGGATTCAGCTTCCTCACAAAGCATGCATATATATGTTCTGGATTGTCTTGCTCTTGCATACGGGGGAGATGTTCTCCAGATGACGTGAAAATGAGATCATTACTGCCCAATACAAACGGCCTCTTGTTTTTATTTTTATTTTTTAGAAGATTCACTGTCACCCACCGGACAAACGGAGATATGGTGGCTGGCTGCCCAGATGGCCAGATCTCAGATGTCCTGTCGTTGGAGGAAGATCCAGCAGATAGCAGTCCTGTTGTGTTGAAAGATGCGAGATGAGAGATCTCAAAAGGCGTCGACCTGCACAAGGGCAGTATAGCTGGTGCCTGCAGCATGTGATGTGCCTGGCGTCGCACGTCCCGGGGGCGTCGGGCTCGGGCGCTCCTCCGAAAGAACGGACGCCGATGCTCCGGCCGGCAGCTACTCACTACTGCTACTACAGGACAGGAGCGAGGAGTAGTGCACTGTAGAGCACTAGTGTATTGTACAGTAGTGTGCCGTACAGTATGATGAAGCATTGCATGCATGATCTTGTCGCTGCGACCGAGAGCCTGTTTAGATGAAAAAAAAAATTGGTAAAATGGACACGTTTTCGTTGTTATTTGGCAATTAGTGTCCAATCATAATCTAATTAGGCTTAAAAGATTCGTCTCGTGGATTTCGTCTAAACTGTGTAATTAGTTTTATTTTTTATTTATATTTAATGCTTTATGCATGTGTCCAAAGATTCGATGTGACGGGGAATGTGAAAAATTTTGCAAAATTCTTGGGGAATTAAACTGGGCCCGAGCTGCCGTGGTGCTTGCGTGTTTCCACTCCAGTCTCCAGGAGCTACAGCAGCAAGCAGCAACAGGCTACGGGGCAGGACAAGAGCAAGATCATGCCCAGGAGTAATCATTAGATTTCCTTTGGGAACCGCCGAAACCGTCGAGAGGTGCCAGTGGTTCACTTCAGGCTCATGGCTAGCTGTTGGCTAGTGTTTAGTTCATCAAAAAATGCACTATAAAAAAAAGATTTTTCGTTATATCAAACTTATAATATATATATGAAGTACTAAATGTAGATGAAATTTAAAACTAATTACACAGTTTGGTTATACTTTGCGAGACGAACGTTTTGAGCTTAATTAGTCAACGGTTGGACAATTATTACTAAATACAAACGAAATACTACAGTAACGCTATAGTAAATTTTGGCATTCGAAATTTGGTGAACTAAACACAGCCGCGTGTTTCCTGAAAATTGGAAATCTTGGATGTGGGAGGAGCTCGAGAACACAGACTCTGACAGGGAAGTGCCTCTGGCCGTTACACGATGGCGATGCACGAGAGAGATTATTTTTTTATCAGAAAAAGAAAACTCTAAGGTCTTGTTTAGTTTTCCTCAAAATTCCAAGTTTTTTCACTATCTCTCCATCACATTAATTTTTAGCCGTTTGTATGGACTATTAAATGTAGGTAAAAAATAACTAATTACACAGTTTAGTTGGAAATCACGAGATGAATCTTTTAAGCCTAGTTGGTCTACGATTAGACAATATTTGTCAAATAAGACGAAAGTGGTACTATTCATCGAATTGAAAAAACTTTCAATCTAAACGAGGCCTAAAGCACGGTGGTAAGATGGTCAGGTCCTCATATTCAGGTCCAAATTTCTCTTTTTAAGTCTGATAGAATTTATAAATACAAATATTAACTTTATCCATGTTAAAAGAGGTAAATTATAAAAAATATAGAATAGTCATTTTGTCCTTTGCCTGTAGTTTGAGGCTTAATTTTGTCCTCAGATTTACTCATGGACTCATGGTCATGCCTCTAGCTGTTGGCGTGTTTCATGGAAATTGGAAACCTTTTTGCGTAGGGAGAGTGGGAAACAAATCTTGGCTTGGGGACACACAGTCCCTGATAGGGAAGCCTGGTGGAACCGCGAATCTGTGATAACTTGCGAACACAAGGTTGACAAGTACCCTTGTGTGTTCGTTTTGTGATGAGTGATTGTCAATGTGATCCACGAAGTAGGTTGAGTGGTGACTAACCCTACCTTGGCGAAAGCCTTGTGTGCGACATGTCTCTTGGCTTGTGTTGTGCATGTGTGGAGCACGGAGGCGGTAGCCGACGGCGAGGTGAAGGTCAAGGAGGACGTGCCGTGCCGATGGACCGGAGGGGTGAAGGACGGACGTGAGGCTTGGACCGAGGGACCCGGAGGCCGGGTGGCTAGCCGCGGTGGCTGACACTTGGGACATCGACAAGCGCGAGAAGACATGGGAGTGACCGTGTTGACCGTGGAGGTGACACGCGTCGGATGGCGGGGGACGCGTATGGAGTACGCTACTCGCGGAGCGGTTTGATGGTTTGGGCCTTAAAACCATCGAAGGCGGGTTTACGGGTTTGGGCCTCAAAACCCGGGCGAAGGTTCCGAGGCGGAACGGACGGCACGTGGCGGCATCGGGGAGGTCGCGTCGAGGTGAAGCTATCGGTGAGGAGGCGCGGTGGCCGTCGGATCAAGATGAAGACCGGGTTGGACCTTTACGCCCTTTGGCTAAATGGTTTGGCTCATCTGTATCCAGGGGCAAATCGGGGATTGTGTAATAGCCCTGTTAAATAGGATGAGGGAGCCCCCCATCTCCCTCACCTCTCTCCCACTCTTTCATTTCACCTTCCACCTAGGGTTTCATTTTCTAGTTCTTGAGAGAGGTCCACAACTGAAACTAGGATGTTGTGTATTCTGTGACTTTACTGTTGGAAGAGAGGCCTTAACCTCTCGGTGTCCTCTGGAGGAAGACCTGTTGTGCGTTCGCGGTTTGTTTTTGCGAGTTACTGTTCACCCGTTGCTCCTCTTCTTGATTTGTGCTCGAGTTGACTCCTTCTGTAAGTTTTGCTTGGTCCAGTTGATGCTCTGGTGAGTGATGAATAATCCTATCATGTGATTTGGATCAATTTCACTCGTGCATCAAGATTCAATCCGATTTTGTTTTTGGGAGAAAACTTGCGTTCTTGGTCATGATCTAAATTTCCCGGAGTTTGGGTCAATCTCAAGCGATGATTTTTGGGGAATAGGTTTGTGGTATGTTGAATTTGATCTGTGCAAAATTTCAGAGCAATCCCTTTTGATTTGTGTAGGATTTCATCAATTTTCTTGGCCGCTCCCTTTTCTGTTCGTGAGTTCAGGGTGTCGGTCCCTGTTCGTCGATCTTGTGCGGTCACAGCTGGAGGTTGGGATTGGACGAAGCAACCCCGTCGATCCCTTGCAGCCGAGTCTGGCACGGAGCCTTCTGGCGATGACCGGTGCCGGCGTCGCCTAGCAGGAAGCTGTTTCTTCCTCCGTACTCTCCGTGCTCATCCGTCGGTCTCCCACAGTTCGTTGGTGTTCGTGAGAAGGAATCAGACTCCAGTGTGATTGGTCCATATCGTTGGTCATTTTGGTTCAATCCCAGCTACTCCGTTTCTGGTTCCTTGCTTTGTCGTTAGTAGCAGCTGTGCTGCTCGTCTTGTGCCAGCACCCTGAGTTCATGTGTAAATGGAAATCAAGCTTTCAGAGATGTCACTTTCAAGCTACAGAGACTAATTATTGATTGCTCTTTTAGCTAGTCACAATCCTACGGTTGTCTTTTTGGTGCATCCTGTTTTGCCCTCTCCGTCCGTTTTACAGATTCAGCTCTGTGAGTGCTTGTTCCTGGCTGTGCGACCTTCCTAGTTTCTGTGTGTGATTTTCTTGCAGGCTTGGGAATTTCCGGTTGCAGGCTTGTGATTTTCCGACTCGAATTTCCAGTTCACTATATTATCTGCAGTTTGCACGTCTGAGATTCGATTTGTGATCCGCCTGTTGCGATGGCTTTCTACCGTTCCTAGTAATCTTTCTAGGTACTCTCGTCACCAGTTGGCTTGGGTATTTAGTTTTGGGAACTCGTGTTTGGTGGTGATTTTGGGACATCAGCCTAAAATTTCACGAGAAAATTTACGGCTCCCATTCACCCCCCCTCTGGTCGCCGTTTTCGGTCCTTCAATTGGTATCGGAGCTGGTTAAGGATCATTCCACCTTAATCGGTCCGTGATCCACGAAGGCGACATGGAGCGTGGTTCCGGCAAACCACCGTTCTTCGATGGAACAAATTATCCCTATTGGAAGATCCGCATGTCCGCGCATCTCCAGGGGATTGATTGGCTTGTTTGGGAGATTTGCGAGGATGCTACTTACGTTGTGCTTGAACCCCGTGCTCGTGTCACGCAAGATCAAAAAGATCGGCACAACGCTAATAGCAGAGCTCGCGCAGTTCTTTTCTCGAGTCTTTCGCTTCCAGAGTTTGAGAGAGTCTCCGATTGTACTACCGCTCGGGAGATCTGGGTGAGGCTTCAGAGCTATCACGAGGGGACCGCACAGGTCAAAACCAGACTCTACGAGACGTACAAGAGGGAGTACGAGAACTTCACACAGCTTGATGGCGAGACCATCGATGCCATGTTTTCTCGCTTTCAGACCATCGTCAACAAGATGCGAGCAAACAAGGCACAGCTACCTTATGACGATCACGAGAGGGCACTCAAGCTTCTATATGCCCTAGATCGGAAGGTATGGGATGTGAAGGTGACTGCCATCATTGAGTCTTCGGGGTATGAAACCCTCACCGTGGATGAGCTTTTCAGCAAGCTCAAGTCCACCGAGATCGACTACCAGACCCAAGCCAAGCTCAAGAATCCCTCTGCACCGACTATGGCTTTGGTCTCAGGTAATGGCTCAAGTTCTTTGGCTAACCCTTCACAAGTGTCTTTTGCTTTGTCTTCTTTGGTGTCTGTCACAGAGGAGCAGATGGAGAGTCTTGGGGACGACGAGCTGGCGTTGATCATCAGCCGGTTCTCGCGGTTTCACAACAACCGCTTGAATCGCCGGCGTGGTGGTGGTTCGAAGGAAGGATGCTACGGCTGTGGAGATCCCGACCACTTCGTCGCCCACTGCCCCAAGAAGAACAAGCACTCCTTCGACAAGTACGACTCCAGCAAGCGCAAGGACAAGCGCGAGTACACCTCCAAGCACAAGTCGAAGGGAGGATTCGACAAGGAGGCGCTGAAGAAGAAGTACTTCAAGAAGGCTAAGGCCCAAGAGCACGCCTTCCTCGCCTCCCTCAGCGACCTCGACAACGACACCGACGACGACCGGTCTTCTTCTCCCTCGAGCGATGATGAGTCCGAGAAGAGGCGTGAGGACAAGTTGACCGGGCTTTGCTTCGTCGCCAAGTCCATCCACGGAGGCTACTGCACCATGGCCGTGGATGAAGGGGTGAAGCCCAACAAGGACGTGCTTCCCGGTGACGACGACTCTACCGAGGTAAAACCCTCCGTCGATGCTCTTATTGCCGAGCTTGATATCATGACCGATACTTTGATGAGTCAAGATAAACTGCTGAAACGTGCTGCTCGTGAGAGGAAAGAGTTTAAGGACAAGCTAGAAGTTGTGGAGAAAGAGCTTGAGGAAGCTAAGAAGCTTGTTGTTCATGTGTCTGACGAGGTTGAGTGCGATGAATGTGCTGTTCATATGACTAACCTTTCTGAGTTGCAATCTAAGTATGCTGCCTTGTTAGATGAGAACGATGAGCTGAAGGCTAGGTCTAGCTTGTTGGGTGCGTGCAAGTCTTGTTCAAGCTTGCAATCTGAGCTGGCAGAGAAGAATGCCAAGATCCTTACTCTTGAGAAGGCCAGTTCAGATAGCACTGTTGTTGAGTGTGCACGTTGTGAGAGCTTGGTGTTGGAGCTTGAGTCTTGCAGGCATGACAAGATGAGATCTGAGGAAGACAACACATACCTTCGGTCCATCTTGAATTGGGTGTCTTGTAGTGAGCCGCAGTTGGGCATGATGATGAGCCAGTTCAGGCGGGGAACTGGGACATCGGGAGTAGGCTTTGCTCTAGGTGGGAAGGGTGAACATGTCTATGGCAAAGTTGGTGAGTTCAGTGGTTTGAGCCCAAGTGAGAAACCTTCCACTACTCCCAAATTGATCAAGATCAATCCACCTAAGCCTACCGAACCCACTGTGAAAGATGGAGTGTTTGAAGAGCCTCCAAGAGCTCCACCCCAGAAACAAGTTTGGGTTCCAAAACCGAACCATCTCAGGAACCCACTTGACACTCTACCGAACATCTCTGAGGATCCCCTTCCTAAAGCCAGAAAGCTACCAAGAGTGACACATACCCACAAGAAAGTGAGCCAACAACCACCCAAGAGAGAGGTGAGGTATCATTGTGACTACTGCCATAGGGATGGTCACCTTGCTGAGTTTTGCTTTAGGAGGAAGAGAGATGAGCGGCGAGAGTATGAGTTGAACAACCGAAACATGTATCGCCCGCCCCATGGCGTACATGTGCCGCCTGTTCAGAGGCGCAATGCTAGGCCAAGAGGTGCAATGCCTCAAGGTGCTAGGCCTCAGGTTGCTAGACCACGTGGTGGTCGCGGTGGTCGTGGTGGTCGTGCCCGGCGTGGTTCAGGTCGTGATCAATATGACTTTGGACCTCGCGGCAGTGGCTTTCAGTCCTACAGCTCTAGCGGACCACGTTTTCCCCCACGTGGTGCTCGCTTTCCTCAAATGGGACATGGCATGTTTGGTGTTTTTCCTAACACTTTTCCAGGGCAAATGAGCCAACACTGGTATCCTTCACAGTTTACTAACCCCAGTGTTGCGCCATTTGCTCATCCTATGTCTTTCTATTGATGCAGGACGGAGGCCTGGAGAACACATGGCTCATTGATTCCGGATGTTCGCGCCACATGACCGGAAGTTCCAAATGGTTCTCCAGCCTTGACCCCGTGCAATGTAAGGAGTACATCACATTCGGGGACAATAGCAAAGGTAAAGTGCTTTCTCGTGGGACCATTCGGGTCAATGAGAGTTTTGTCTTGAAGGATGTTGCTTTGGTTTCAAACTTGCATTTCAACTTGCTTTCTGTTTCGCAACTCCTACAAGATGGCTTTGAAGTGCGCTTTAAGACCGGCTTGTCTCGAGTTCTTGATTCCCAAGGAAATCTTGTTTGCCAGATTGTTCCTTTTGGCCGTGTCTTTCGAGCTGATTTTTCTCACTCCTTTGGCTCTTCTCGATGTTTGGTGGCCGGATCCTCCTCTGAGCTTTGGAAGTGGCATAGGAGACTTGGTCACTTGAGCTTTGACTTACTAGCTAGGTTGAGCTCACTTGATCTAATCCGAGGATTGCCCAAGTTAAAATTTGAGAAGGATTTGGTGTGTCACCCTTGTCGTCACGGGAAGATGGTTGCCGCTTCTCACCCTCCTGTGACTCAGGTCATGACCAAGGGACCCGGTGAGCTACTCCATATGGACACTGTTGGTCCAGCTCGGGTTCGGTCTGAGGGAGGGAAGTGGTACGTTCTAGTGATCGTGGACGATTTTTCTCGCTACTCTTGGGTGTTTTTCATGGAGGGTAAGGATGAGGCTTTTTCTCATGCTCGAGATTTGATTGTTCGGTTACAGACTGAGTTGCCAAAGAATGCCATAAGAGCTATACGCAGTGACAATGGCACAGAATTCAAGAACTCTCAGTTTGATAACTTTTGCTCTTCTCTGGGTCTTGAGCACCAGTTCTCCTCGCCTTATGTCCCTCAGCAGAACGGTGTTGTTGAGCGCAAGAATCGGACCCTTGTTGAGATGGCTAGGACGATGCTCGATGAGCATAGGACTCCTAGGAGATATTGGGCCGAAGCGATCAACACCGCGTGTCATGTTTCCAATCGCATATTTCTTCGAGCCTTCATGAAGAAAACTTCTTATGAGCTGCGATTCGGTCGACTACCCAAGGTGAGCCACTTTCGAGTGTTTGGATGCAGGTGCTTCATTCTGAAACAAGGTAATTTAGACAAATTTGAGTCTCGATCCTCGGATGGTGTCTTTCTTGGTTATGCTTCACATTCTCATGCATATCGAGTACTTAACCTTGAAACTAACCGAGTCGTAGAGACTTGTGAAGTCACTTTCGACGAGACCATGCCTTGTTCTGTTCCTGTCTTTGAAAGTGCAGGTGATCAGGAGATTGGTGAGAGCATCTTCGTTGAGGAGAATGAGGAAGATGCTGATTGGGGAGATGCAGAGCCGACCTCTTCGGCTGCTCCAGTCGAGTCTACGACGACTACATCGGCTCACGGTCCAGACCCATCTTCTTCCACTACATGGGGTCCGCACGAGCCGCTTCCTCAGCCTACTCCAGCTGCACCTGAGGAGGCCCCGACAGCTGTTGAGGGGGAGGCGACATCTTCGAGGGAAGCTCCTCGGCACATCCAGCGTCGCCACCCGCCTCAAACCATGATCGGCGACATCAGTCAGCGTGTTACACGCTCAAGGTCATATGAAATCTCACATTTCGCTCATTCTGCTTTTGTCGCTAATTTCGAGCCACAAAATGTTGGACACGCACTTTCTGATCCTGATTGGGTCAATGCTATGCACGAGGAGTTACAGAACTTTGAGAGAAATGAAGTCTGGGTCTTAGTTCCACCTCCACCTGAGTGTCACCCTATAGGTACAAAATGGGTTTTCAAGAACAAGCAAAGTGAGGATGGAGTGGTGGTGAGAAACAAGGCTAGGCTAGTGGCTCAGGGGTTTTGTCAGAAAGAGGGAGTAGACTTTGAAGAAACCTTTGCTCCTGTGGCCCGTATCGAGGCTATAAGGATGCTCTTAGCTTTTGCAGCTTCGAAAGGGTTCAAGCTGTATCAAATGGATGTGAAGAGCGCCTTTTTGAACGGGTACATAGAGGAAGAGGTGTATGTGAGACAACCCCCTGGCTTTGAAAATCCCAAGTATCCTAACCATGTTTACAAACTCCACAAAGCCTTGTATGGATTGAAACAAGCCCCGAGAGCCTGGTATGAGCGTTTAAAAGCCTTCTTGCTTGCTAAGGGCTTTAAGATGGGTTCCGTAGATAAAACTCTGTTTCTCCTCAAGCAAGGCACTGACACACTTTTGGTTCAGATTTACGTGGATGATATCATTTTTGGTGGTTCCTCTCACGCTCTTGTTGCAAAGTTTTCTGAGACTATGAGCAGGGAATTCGAGATGAGTATGATGGGCGAGTTGACATTCTTCCTCGGGCTGCAAATCAAGCAAATACGTGAAGGAACATTCGTGCACCAAGGCAAGTACACCAAGGATCTCCTGAGGAAGTTTGACATGGGCGAGGCCAAGCCTCTTTCGACGCCCATGTCGACTACGACGGCCCTGGACGAGGACAAGGAAGGAGAAGCTGTGGACCAGAAGGAGTACCGAAGCATGATCGGATCGTTGCTGTACCTGACCGCAACAAGACCGGACATCCAGTTCGCGGTCTGCTTGTGCGCGCGCTTTCAGTCTTCACCGCGCACATCGCATCGTCAAGCCGTCAAGCGGATCATGAGGTACCTTCGTTTCACACCCGAATTTGGTCTTTGGTTTTCGGCTTCCTCCTCTCTTTCTCTTTGCGGTTACTCTGATGCGGATTATGCTGGCTGTCGTACTGAGAGGAAGTCTACTTCTGGTACTTGTCAGTTTCTTGGGTCTTCACTTGTGTCTTGGTCCTCTCGCAAGCAGTCCTCTGTAGCCCAATCCACCACAGAAGCTGAGTATGTTGCTGCTGCTGCTTGCTGTTCCCAGTTGCTTTGGATGGTTGCTACTTTGCGAGACTATGGCTTAGAGTTTAGACGAGTGCCTTTGTTCTGTGATAGCACCAGTGCCATATGTGTAGCCAAAAACCCTGTTCTCCACTCCAAAACCAAGCACATAGAGGTCCGTTTTCACTTCTTGCGAGACCACTATGAGAAAGGAGACATTGATCTTATTCATGTTGATACCCACAACCAGCTCGCAGATATCTTCACTAAACCCCTTGATCAAACCCAGTTTGCTCGCTTGCGAGGAGAGCTTGGAGTTTGCTTCCCTTTTTAGCTTGGGAAGTTTTGGTTCTTGTACATTAGTTTGTGTTTTTCTTTTTTCTTTAGCTTTTGCTTTTGCTTTTGTATCATATTTGCATATCATATCATCTTGTATCATATTGCATCTTGAGCTTCATCCTTATAGTAGCTAGATTGACACTATGCTCTTGTTGGGGATGTTATGGATATATATGATGTGCTTTGCTTAGGCTCACTTGATCTTTTGATATGAGCTAAAATGTCTTTTTCAATTGTGAACTTGACTAACACTTGATGAAACTTGGAACATGTTCACCACTACTTTGTGGCAACTAGCATGTATAGGTGTGTTGAGAACCCTTTTTGCTTCATATATATGCTTAGTTGCTACGGCTCATACCTTGAGTTACACACTTGCTTGAGAAACTTGAAATTGTGCTAAAACTTAAAAAAAACAAGGTATGAAAAGATCGGGATGGGTCTTTGCTGTCCCATGTCAGAGTATCGAGACAGCTCCTTATTGCACTTAAGGGTGAACTTGAGCTCTGTAATGGATACCGAGATCATTGTCTTAAGCTTCTGATTGCTTTTGGCATAGGCTTGGCATGATCGATAAGTTAGGTTTTGATGGCATCGATAACCTCCCGCACACATTTGTTTGACAAACTTTGGTGATAAGCTGCATAACTCCGATAAAATTCAATTGATTCAAAATTTGTTCAAATCACAAGTTTGTCTCATGACATGATGTGTGAACTTTGTTTGGGGTAGTTCACTTTGCATACATGTGAAGCACAAGGTCGATCTCCTGTCTATATTTGCTATGTGCTCATTTGGTGGTGAACCCTCTTTTAAATTGCTCAAACTTGATCAAACTTGCTAAAATACCATATTTCATCTCATTTGGTCATTTTGAGCATTTGCTAGCACTTGTATTTGTTGCTATATATACATGACAACATCAGCTAGAGCATCTTTTCAATCTACTTGCTATAATCTTGAAGCTTCTGCATTTGTGCATTTCTGCATTCATAGCATGTTTTGAGGGGGAGTTGTAATCCTTGGGCTCTAGCTTGATAAGTGCATGTGTCAACAAGGGGGAGAGATATGTCACACTCGCCATGTCAACAAGGGGGAGAAGTCTCCTTTTCGTGCATTCATTTGAGAGAGGTTGCATTTGTTCAGGGGGAGTTGTATTTGAGTTGCCTTTGCTAGATGTGTTGAGCCTTTGCCTCTTCTGGAGGGTCTAGCAGTTTTTCGGCTTTTCGAGCTTTGCTAGTGGTGTTGAGCCCGTTGCCTCTTCTTGAGGGCTAGCTTTGTTTTACTTGGTTGCGTCGAGCCATTGCCCATGTCTTTGGGGACCAAGTTTTTGCTCATTTCAAATGACTTGTTTCGGCTTTTCTTTGGCTTTTGGTCATTTGGTTGAGCTCTTTATTTTCTCTTCTTCTTCTTTTTCTTTTGCTCAAGCTGTTCGTGTATTGGTGTTGACAATGCACTCATCAAGGGGGAGATTGCGAACACAAGGTTGACAAGTACCCTTGTGTGTTCGTTTTGTGATGAGTGATTGTCAATGTGATCCACGAAGTAGGTTGAGTGGTGACTAACCCTACCTTGGCGAAAGCCTTGTGTGCGACATGTCTCTTGGCTTGTGTTGTGCATGTGTGGAGCACGGAGGCGGTAGCCGACGGCGAGGTGAAGGTCAAGGAGGACGTGCCGTGCCGATGGACCGGAGGGGTGAAGGACGGACGTGAGGCTTGGACCGAGGGACCCGGAGGCCGGGTGGCTAGCCGCGGTGGCTGACACTTGGGACATCGACAAGCGCGAGAAGACATGGGAGTGACCGTGTTGACCGTGGAGGTGACACGCGTCGGATGGCGGGGGACGCGTATGGAGTACGCTACTCGCGGAGCGGTTTGATGGTTTGGGCCTTAAAACCATCGAAGGCGGGTTTACGGGTTTGGGCCTCAAAACCCGGGCGGAGGTTCCGAGGCGGAACGGACGGCACGTGGCGGCATCGGGGAGGTCGCGTCGAGGTGAAGCTATCGGTGAGGAGGCGCGGTGGCCGTCGGATCAAGATGAAGACCGGGTTGGACCTTTACGCCCTTTGGCTAAATGGTTTGGCTCATCTGTATCCAGGGGCAAATCGGGGATTGTGTAATAGCCCTGTTAAATAGGATGAGGGAGCCCCCCATCTCCCTCACCTCTCTCCCACTCTTTCATTTCACCTTCCACCTAGGGTTTCATTTTCTAGTTCTTGAGAGAGGTCCACAACTGAAACTAGGATGTTGTGTATTCTGTGACTTTACTGTTGGAAGAGAGGCCTTAACCTCTCGGTGTCCTCTGGAGGAAGACCTGTTGTGCGTTCGCGGTTTGTTTTTGCGAGTTACTGTTCACCCGTTGCTCCTCTTCTTGATTTGTGCTCGAGTTGACTCCTTCTGTAAGTTTTGCTTGGTCCAGTTGATGCTCTGGTGAGTGATGAATAATCCTATCATGTGATTTGGATCAATTTCACTCGTGCATCAAGATTCAATCCGATTTTGTTTTTGGGAGAAAACTTGCGTTCTTGGTCATGATCTAAATTTCCCGGAGTTTGGGTCAATCTCAAGCGATGATTTTTGGGGAATAGGTTTGTGGTATGTTGAATTTGATCTGTGCAAAATTTCAGAGCAATCCCTTTTGATTTGTGTAGGATTTCATCAATTTTCTTGGCCGCTCCCTTTTCTGTTCGTGAGTTCAGGGTGTCGGTCCCTGTTCGTCGATCTTGTGCGGTCACAGCTGGAGGTTGGGATTGGACGAAGCAACCCCGTCGATCCCTTGCAGCCGAGTCTGGCACGGAGCCTTCTGGCGATGACCGGTGCCGGCGTCGCCTAGCAGGAAGCTGTTTCTTCCTCCGTACTCTCCGTGCTCATCCGTCGGTCTCCCACAGTTCGTTGGTGTTCGTGAGAAGGAATCAGACTCCAGTGTGATTGGTCCATATCGTTGGTCATTTTGGTTCAATCCCAGCTACTCCGTTTCTGGTTCCTTGCTTTGTCGTTAGTAGCAGCTGTGCTGCTCGTCTTGTGCCAGCACCCTGAGTTCATGTGTAAATGGAAATCAAGCTTTCAGAGATGTTACTTTCAAGCTACAGAGACTAATTATTGATTGCTCTTTTAGCTAGTCACAATCCTACGGTTGTCTTTTTGGTGCATCCTGTTTTGCCCTCTCCGTCCGTTTTACAGATTCAGCTCTGTGAGTGCTTGTTCCTGGCTGTGCGACCTTCCTAGTTTCTGTGTGTGATTTTCTTGCAGGCTTGGGAATTTCCGGTTGCAGGCTTGTGATTTTCCGACTCGAATTTCCAGTTCACTATATTATCTGCAGTTTGCACGTCTGAGATTCGATTTGTGATCCGCCTGTTGCGATGGCTTTCTACCGTTCCTAGTAATCTTTCTAGGTACTCTCGTCACCAGTTGGCTTGGGTATTTAGTTTTGGGAACTCGTGTTTGGTGGTGATTTTGGGACATCAGCCTAAAATTTCGCGAGAAAATTTACGGCTCCCATTCACCCCCCCTCTGGTCGCCGTTTTCGGTCCTTCATAACTTAAGTCTGATAGAATTTATAAATAAAAATATTAACTTTTACCACGTTAAAAGAGGTAAATTGTAAAAAATGGAAGTCAATTTGTCCTTTAGATGTAGTTTGAGGCTTAATTTTGTTCTCAGATTCACTCACGAACTCATGGTCATGCTTCTGGCCATTGGCGTGCTACATGGAAATTGGAAATCTTGTTTGTAGGGGGAGTAGGAAACGAATCTTGGCTCGGGGACACATGGTCCTTGACAGGGAAGCGCCCAGTGGAACTGTGAATCCGTGATGGTGCTTCTGGACGTTACATGATGCACAAGAGAGCTTGATTGTTGTATCGAAAAAACAGACGCTAAACCGCGGTGGTAAGACAGTCGATCAAGTCCTCAGATTCAGTATAAGGTGTCCAAATTTCTGTTTTAAGTCTGATAAAAATTTATAAATAAAAAATATTAACTTCTACCATGCTAATAGAGGTAAATTATAACAAATGGAAGTTAATTTGTCCTTTAGCTATTCGAGGCTTAATTTTGTCCTCGGATTCACTCACAGACTCATGGTCATGTCTCTAGCTGTTGGCCTGCTTCATGGAAATTGAAAATCTTGTGCGCAGCAGGAGTGAGAAATGAATCTTGGCTTAGGGACACATGGTCTCTGACAAGGAAGCGCCCGGTGGAGCTGTGAATCTGTGATGGTGCCTTTGGACATTACGCGATATACAAGAGAGCTGTATTTTTGTATCGAAAAAAGACTCTAAAGCACGATGGTAAGATAGTTAGGTCCTTAGATTCAGTATAAGGGGTCCAAATTTCTCTTTTTAAGTATGATAAGATTTATAAATAAAAATATTAACTTCTACCACGTTAAAAAAGGTAAATTATAAAAAATAGAATAGTCCTTTTGTCCTTTAATTGTAGTTCGTGGCTTAATTTTATCCTTAGATTCACTCATGGACAACTGGTCATGCCTTTAGCTATTGGCCTGCTTTATGGAAATTGGACATCTTGTGCGTTGGGGGAGTGGGAAACGAATCTTAGCTTGGGGACACATGGTCTCTGACAGGGAAGCGCCCGATGGAACTATGACTCTGTGATGGTGCCTATGGCCGTTACGCGATGTACAAGAGAGTTTGATTTGTTTATCGAAAAAACTCTAGAGCACGGTGGTAAGCTACCGTGGTCCTTAGATTTAGTAAGGGATCCAAATTTACCTTTTTTAAGTCTGATAAAATTTGTAAATAAAAATATTAACTTCAACCATGTTAAAAGAGGTAAATTATAAAAAATGGAATAGTTATTTTGTCCTTTAGCTATAGTTCGCGGCTTAATTTGTCCTCAGATTCGCTCATGGACTCATGGTCATGTCTCTAGCTGTTGGCCTGCTTCATGGAAATTGTAAATCTTGTGCGTAGGGGGAGTGAGAAATGAATCTTGGCAAGGAAGTGCCAATGACACTGTGAATCTATGATGATGCCTCTGATCGTTACACAAGAGAGCTTGATTTTTGTATAAAAAAACAAACTCTAAAGCACGGTGGTATCCAAATTTCTCTATTTAAGTCTGATAAAAGTTATAAATAAAAATATTAACTTCTACCACGTTAAAAGAGGTAAATTATAAAAAAAATGGAATAGTCATTTTGTCCTTTAGCTGTAGTTCAAGGCTTAGTTTTGTCTTCAGATTCACTCACGGACTCATGGTCATGCCTCTAGCTGCGGGCCTGCTTCATAGAAATTGGAAATCTTGTGCGTAGGGGGAGTGGGAAATGAATCTTGGCTTGGGGACAAATCCCTGGAAGCATCTAGTGGAGCCGTGAATCTGTAATGGTGTCTCTAGCCGTTACACGGTGCACAAGAGAGCTTGATTTTTGTATGAAAAAAAAACTCTAAAACATGGTGGTAACCCACCGAGGTCCTCAGATCCAGTAAGGGATCCAAATTTATATTTTTTAGTCTCATAATATTTATAAATAAAAATATTAACTTCTACCACGTTCAAAGAAGTAAATTATAAAAAATGGAATAGTCATTTTGTCCTTTAGCTTTAGTTCGAGGCTTAATTTTATTCTAAACTTTTACAATGGACTTTTTTGTCCTATAATTTTTATTTTTGGCTCGGTTTTGTCCTAGAACTATTAAAGTGATTGTTTTAGTCCTTAAATTTGTTCTTTGGTCTCAATTTTTTAGCCCAAAGGTAAATTTTGAAGACTGAATGGCCGTTTTGAAAGTTTAAGGACAAAACTGAGCCTCATACCATTGTTGAGGGATAAAACTACCAACATACAGTATGAGTTAGAATTATTTATTTGTTGACAGTATTGCTATGCTAAGTTGGTTAGGTCGGTACTTGAAGTCATGTTTTTTTTTGTTCTATATGTCAATATTTCCGTTTTGTCCTTTTGTATCCCGGCCGTTATCAACGTGTCTTTGTTCAAATTGATCCATTTTCAATTTTGCAATGAATGCCATTTTGGTTTCTGTTTCCGACCTTCCTAGTTTTAATTTCGTTTTCTAATAAATATAAAAGTGAAAACAACAAAACACGAGAGGGTTTATCCTAATCGATTCGTTCTTTTTTTTTCATCCCTAGTGACGTTGGCTTTCTCCGTGCTTGTTGGAAGCCGAGAGGAAGAGAGCGGTGAACCCATGAACCATGGTCCATGGAGCATCACCAATGGCCTCGTTAACAGTGTAGCCTAGCTCCAAGGCAGGAGGAGTGGAGTGTAGAGAGCAGGACTAGAGGCTAATCCATGACGAGGAAAGAAGAGATCGTTGGGAATTTGGCCCATTGAAGAGGCATAGTAAATGTTTGGTCGAACGTTAGGACGTAGGGAAATCTTCGTCGTCCTAGATTCCGAGCGATTCGGGAGTTCATGGAAATTTCACAGTAATTACGTAAGAATTTTACAAGAATCAGTTTAATTTCACAACAAAAACGCAGAAAGAGGAAAAAATTCTCACGTTCCAAACATATCCTGAGACCGTTGTTAAGTGAAACTCGATTTTATGAGAAAACTTCAAGAGGTTTTGAACAGGAGAAGTCAGCAAGCCCTCTGGTAGGGAGGATCCGTTTGGTTTCCTTGAGAGTGTCAGAGTCACAGCTGGTACTGGCTTGGCGCGGCCATGGCCTTCCACGGCCTGGCCTGGCAGCTTCTGCCTGCGTGGCTGCGTGCCATACACCGTCTCCATCTCCGTACTTGGTGGTGGAAGCCGAAGCCGAGGGCGGTAGACTGGTGCGCGGTGAACCAATCGCCGGTGATCCGGGCGGCCGGCGGCGTAGCGTAGCGTAGAGCCCTGCTCGTAGCGGTAGCCTAGCTCCGCGCGCATGCAGGGGATTTAAATGCGCGGGATTTGACCGCACGCGGCCGCAGTCTAGGCTGCCACACCATGATTGATTTTTATCCTTGACTTGACTGGGCTCGAGCTGCCATTCTGCTGGTGGCTAGTGGTCCACTCACCTCAACTCGCCTTTGGCCTGCAGCTCAGGCTATCAGCCAGCCTGCAGCAATGCAGCATGCATGGGCCTTCTCCAACAAGGTTCAAAGGCAGCCGGTAATTTCCTTTGTGATTTGTGAATGGATCCGCCTGATTGGATCTGATTCATCATCACGAAAGATAACAAAATCCGACCGGCTTATCAACAAGGCCTCATTTAGTTCAGAGAATTGAGGAGAAAAACACTGTATCAGAATTTCTGTAGCATTTCGTTTGTATTTGATAAAAATTATCTAAATTTTGACTAACTAGGCTTAAAATGTTCGTATCGCAAAGTACAACAAAACTGTGCAATTAGTTTTTGATTTCATCAACATTTAGTACTCTATGCATTTACCGACATTTTGATGTGACGGAGAATCTTCTTCTTATATAGTGGAATTTGAAGGAGAATTAGGGAACTAAACAAGAGGCAAGTTCATTTACTGCAGCTGCTAGGAGTATAGTCGAAATATTTGTGGAGTGGATCGACGCGTTTAACGAGTGTTGAAACGCTGTTCAGGTGGTCACAATGCCAGGTTGCAGGAGCAGCAGATGCACCAGCAAGGCTGCGATCTGCAGTGATTCCTCCGTCTCCCCGCTCGAGGCCGAGGCCAAACAGCCGCGCCCGCGCAGCGTCAGCCAAGAGGGCATCAAGTTCCAACGCGCAACGAAAACATTCCATCTCTGATCCCTCTACGGAAGATTCAAATTACCCGAGTCTAGGCCTCGTTTATACGCTGAAAAAATTTCAATCCAATGAATAATACCACTTTCGTCTTATTTGATAAATATTGTCCAACCGTGGACCAACTAGAATCAAAAGATTCATCTCGTGATTTTCAACTAAACTATATAATTAGTTATTTTTTTTACCTACATTTACTACTTTATGCATAAGTCCAAAGATTGATTTGATGGAGAGAGTGAAAAAATTTTAACTTTTTAAGTGCATCTAAAGGAGGCCCTAGTCTATCTCATCACAAAAGATACGCACTACTGCGTGGCGTCAGACTTCACTCGAGTCTGAAAAGTCTGCCGTGGCAGAGCCATCAGCTACTCCCCTCAAGTCTACAGTGTAGTCTACTCCGTACTGCTGTAGTAACATGGTTAGCACTGCTACTGTTCGGATCTAATGGAACTGGAGCACCGTAAACCATGAGCTCATCACGCCTCTTCCGAAAGCTGACGGTACCTTACAAATTCAGAATAATGCAATGCGTTCCCAAGTACCTTCAGATGCAAAAGACACACGCCGCTCAGCGTCAAATTTCACTTTAAAGCGACTGCCAGTAGTGACTAGCCAGGCAGAGTGTACATGATAATCCAGATACTCCCTTGAACCATATCAATAACTCAGAAATTCAGGGACACGGTGCTACTAACATATTGCGCCAAAATTTCAGATCCGTGTTGTTGGCACGGAGTGCTCTGACTCGTTTTGACAGAATATGAATGCAATGAAGCTAACATTCTACACACAGATAAATCATATCACAACATTTCACTCCAGGAAACTAGGAATGAGGCAATTCGAAACACCAATGTTCTGCAGCCTGGAACCTTTTGCCCTATTTTGGCTGCCGGATGAAGTTGCCTGTTCCTCTTCAGTACACTTCTCCATGGTCAGTATTCGACTTCAACAGGTCCTCTAGCGACAGTTCAGCTTTGCATCGCCAGACAAGTGTTCTGTGACATTAGGTGCCATACTCTTTGACGTGATCCATGATTTCCTCAAAACTACGGAAGATCTCTGTTGCTGTTGCCACCAGGTTAGTTATGATGCAGAAATTTGAACCATTGCCAGTTTGCGTACAGTTTAGCTTCGTCATCAAATGGTAGCATTTCTCCTGGAAACCCATCATCTAATGTAGGGTTCTGAGAGAGAACTGGAAGCTGCTCCCTGTATCTCTTTGCCATTTCCTCAGCTTCTGAGAACACTTTCTGCATCAGTACAAGACAAGTAATACTAAGAATAGATACATATAGGAGGGAGATTCATCAAACAAGATGTGGAGTATTCCAATATATAGCTAGGTTAGAGTGCAACTCAGTATCTCACCTCTCTGTCTGAAAGAAACAGACCAGGTGCACTCTCGAGGTCTGCTATGCTGTTGATCAAGCAGCAAAATAAGTTTCAGAACTTTACCATATATGTTGATTAGACCTCCCCACAAAGAAAGTATTCAGGAAACTAGAGACAAACACAGCAGCTAGTTCACGACTGAATAGAGCCAGTGCTAGTGTGAGGTCAGGTTTACCTCAGTGCAATTTTGTCTGGCACATTTGACTTGATCACGATAACTTTCACCTCATCATCTATCTTCAGGATGTCACTTACTGACAAAACATTGCCTCGACTAATATTCGATACGTGAAGTAAGCCACTGCAAATTAGTAGTTGAGTACACTATTAGTTGCATTTATAGGGAAGTGAGTCTTGATTTCTCTAGGTCATTGGGTTGACCCAAACCTCATGCAAATGAACTAATCTTGATTTCAAAGTGGAATGAAAATTCCATTGGGTACCCACTTGAATTTCTTGGCATAATAAGAAAAACAGACAGTTTTTTAGCTTATGCAGTTATGCTTGACTGTAAATACACGAACAGCATGCAGACTTGTAGGTTCCATTTCACACCTTCTGTTTGTCCCAACAATCCTAACTTGTGCACCATACGGAAAAATCTTGCGGACAGTCCCTTGTAGGAGGGTTCCTTCTTTAAGATAAGTCATTTCCTGATGATTAGTAATTCAGTAGATCAGTACATTCAGCATTACAAATTTACAATATCTTTTGCAGTGTTAGTTATTTGCAGACAAATTCAATGTCAAGAAGCTGATTTATCATTGACAATTTGGCCAAATATGATGGGGAAGGTTAAATTTGCCCTTAGGGGCATATGCTCCTACCCAATGCACCATTGGATGTGCATTGGGTAGGACTTAGGAGATGCCCCTAAGGGCAAAAAAAACGCCTCGACGTATGATGGCATTCAGTACATAAGTGCAACTGTGCAAGCAAATAACCGACACAATTGCCATGTACAGAATTTAATGTGTCTCAACATACTTGACCGTGCTAAACAGTAAAGTACAGTTAGTATTTTGGGCACTTGATCATCCCTTCAGTCCAGAAATGGTAATTGTATTTGACCAAAGGAAAAGTCATACAAAGTTGATTTTTGACCCTTCATTTCTCTTAAAATATGTAGTCAATTGCTAAAATCAATATAATCTCAGAGGCACTTTAAACACAAATCTATTGATGTAAGTTTTAAGCTCTACACTTGCATATAATTTGACTAATTGTTGGTCAAAATTTATAAAGTTTCACTTTTCCTCTGGTCAAATATGATTATTGTTTCTAGATGGAGGGAGTACAATTCAATCTATAAAATGTATGTAATATAAAATTTGTGAACAAAAGTACAAAACCATAGTTGTAGCTTATATAGAGAGATGTCTCTGCACTGACCCATGCTTTCTTCTCGCTAATTATCAGGTCGTTAGTTTCTTCATCGAGCCTTGCAATGCACACACGAATGCTGCAACCGACCTGTATGCCAAGGAGCAAAAGTGATGTCAGCCAACATAACCACAGGATTTAACTTAAATATCAGTAAAAAAACAGAAAGCACAATCTGTTTCAAGTATCATAACCACGTAATAACGACAATCAAATGATGAAATGGGCATTAGCAGCACTACATCCAAAAGTTCCTTACTTTGTTTTTCAAGTCCGTAAATGAACTTATCCTGTCCACGAGCTCAAATTTAGGAAGGAATGCTCTCAGACCCTGAAATGAAGTTGGCCTACTAAATCTTAGCCTTGAACAGAAGTAGTACAAAATAACACAACTGGTGACCATTTGATACATCAATAGTAGAAGGGGTAGGGAAAGACTCTTCCTTGCCTCAATTCTTGTGAGTAGCCCCCCGGTGTTCCACTCGTAAATTTTTACCTCAATTGGCTCGTCGAGTTGCAGAATCTGTCTGACAAAAATGAACACGCACCAATCACTGCATCAGCACCTATACTATCTGAATAACCAATGTCTGAAGGAAGAACAAATGCACTCAACCTGCCTGGCGCGGTGCCACGCGAGGCGCCGGAAGAGCCGCCGCGCCGACAGCAGTGGCCGCCCGCTAAGCGTCCGTCCAAGTACCTCAGCGAATACTACCGTCCCGGGCGCCACCAGCGTCCTGCTCCCGCGCTTCTGCTTCCGGGCCTCCTTTTCGTCGTCCACGGTGGGGCCTGCCACGACGCCGATGCTCCCCGGCCCAGGCAGAGCTTGTTGCGTCGGCGGGTCAGCACTGTCGCGGTCGAGCGGGAGAAGCTCCTTGGCGAGTAGCGTGGCGAGACGGTCGGCGCCGACCGCGACGTCGAGGCGCGCCTCAGTGCCGGAGACCACGACCCCGACCGCGAAGTCGCCCGGCTTGGGGTCGTAGCGCCCGTCGGTTCCGCTAGCAGAGTCAGAATCCTGGGCGTGGCCGGCGTTGAGGAGGCGGACGAAGCCGGCGGAGAGCGCGTCGTCGAGGCGCTTGGAGCTGGCGCACATGACCGGCTGGGCTCGGCCTCGGCCTCGGGCCTGGGACTGCGCCTGCCGAGGGGATGGGACCAGGGCTTTGGCGACGTGGAGGATGGGTTGCGGCTTTGAGAGGGGACGGAGCGCCGGCGCCGGCGCCGGCATTTCGTCAGTTGCGGGCGTTCCGGCCGTCGCCAACGCGTCCAGTTACTTTATCCGGTAACGATATTTCTTTTCTCTCGCAATGGGAAATGAGTGGGCTGGGCCGAATGCAGTCAGGCCCGTGTGGTGCTACTCTTTCCACGAGCCCATCGATTGAGATATCAGCCCAGATAGATATATCCACTTTTGGGAAAAGAATCGTGGGCTCTGGGCTGTGATCTGTCGTCTTCGTCTTCGTCTTCGTCTCCGGCGGAGCAAAGCGGCGGCGAGGCGGGAGATAGAGAGGAGGAGAACCGAGAGCGTGATGGGGTACCTGTGGAGGGTGCGTCTGTCGTCGTTCGCTGCCGGCGCAGCGACGGCTTCGGCGGCGGGGTTCTTCCTCCTCTACAAGGACCACCTGGTCGCCCGCGCCGCCATCACCCGCCAGGTGAGTCCGCCGCCTCCGTCTAGCCGTTTTTTTCCCCTTCTGGAGGATTATCTGATTAATCACCCCGGTTCATTTGCGAATCTATTTGTTGTCTAGCAAATTTAGTGCCCTCTGGTTGTCTTCCTAGGCATTCTCACTTTTCCGTGATCTGGTCGCCGCGGCGTCCTGGGCGACTAACTATTAGCCCCTGCCAAATTTCTTCCCTTGTCCGATTATTTGATCGAAATGCGCATTTTTTTTGTTCCTAGAATTGAAATGGACTAATTTCAAAACACGGCCTCGTCAAGGGAAATGTGGGTTGTGGTTGATTCCATTTTATGTGCTTATTCTACAAGCTCCAGCTGTTCGGACTTGTCTATGCTTGCAGCAAATTAATTTTAGGTTGCTGAAGAGGATTGCTGTATAATGAGAATGCTGTAGAACAGAACATGCCATGGTCGGCTGCCTAGTCAGAGCGACATCCAGAGTTTGCCAGGCAAATTGACATCAATATACATTACATGAATAATTATGCACTTTTTATTGTGACGATGTAGGTGTTCTGTGCATTATACACGTGTGAAGGTGCCAACATTTGCCACTTAGTTGGTCTTATCAATGCATTCTGTATTATGACCTTATGGATCTCCACAAGCTGCTTATCTTTTAATTCTAACTATAACTATGTGTATGTGTTGCTGTTGAGCTTTTTTTTTGAGCGGTCAGTGGTGTTGAGTCACATGTTTGTCATCAAACTATGAACCCTTAGAGTTAGAGGCACTGTTGGTGAATCAGAGTTTGCACTCATCGTATGAGAGATATTATGATAGTCTCAGCGCACTGTGCATCTTGCCAATTGCATTAGCTGACAAGGTCAATTGAGCTTCTTCTATGGGAGTATTATCTATGCCCTGGTGCATTTTGTAAGTTGTCTTACCAAATTAACCTGTGGTGCGCTATTAATCATCAAGAATAGTTATCTCATGTAGAGGATTGATGTAACTGAGTTCCTGTGGTTTTATAAATGGTAGTTGAACTTAAATTTACTTTTTTCTAACTTTTGTTGTAGTCATTTGTGCATAAACAAGTAAAACTATTCTTTATTTTATGCATTTAAATTCTGTTGTGGAGTAATTATGATTGTTATGATGTTTCATTTTTGTTTGAAATATTACAACCTCATGATGAATTTTCCATTTATGTCTTTGTTTTCCCTTACGAGGCTGGTACCTTAACACAACATTTTGAAAAAGGACTGCATTTAAAATTGGTTTGTGTTTGACTAGTGGTTAAGATTTGATGTGCTTATTTCCAGGTGGAGGACATTAAGGAAACTTCTGAAAAGCATTATGCAGCCCTAAATAAGAGGATAGCGGCACTGGAAAGCAGAAAAGAATCTGGAACTATCAAAGAGGCATCAGATTAATTCTATGAGCTGGGCTTATGTCATGGTTACATCTGCCCAGGTGTTTTTGATTGCTGCATGTGGTATAAACTGCAGCGTTTTAAGTTGTACTATTGTGTTGTTGAAATTCTATGAACTCTGAATTTGAATTGTGTTCTGCATGTCTATGTCATCTTTTTGAGATGGACAAAGATCAAATAAATATATTTTTCTTGATAGAATAAGTTATCAGATGCGTGCAAACTATCTTTTTTTTCTTCTATGTGACAGTTTGCTAAGCAACAGTTTTGACACTTGTTAGTCTGTGGCTCTACGAATTGCATTGTTTTTGAGCACTTCAGCAATTTACTTGTCAATTTTATACAAGCACTGGTGACTGCAAAGCATGTAATGAGATTATTCCTTGAACTTCACGCTGGTATTCAATTTGACTGGTGAGACTATCTTCCTAAGTTCACTTTTCTGCTCAATGTCTTGAGTAAATAATGCCTTACTATTTCTTGTAACCATTCCTCAAATGTGTGCTGATATCCAGATTTTGGTTGCAGCTGCAAATTCATGAGCATATTCACAATTGACACATCCACTCTGTGGTGGCATCCTAGGGAATAGGGATCATTATCTTACCAACTGCAACACATGGAAGATGATAAGGGAACGATCTGACATTTCCACTAGGATGGTGAGGAAATGACCAGCCGTGTTTGCTGCTGCAATGGTGAGGAACTTGGTTTCGGAAGGCACGGTGAGAACATATTTGTGGAACAGGGGTCATTGGCTGATCATTTTGGAGGATGCTAATGGACTAGGGGCCTTCCTAGCTTTCGTGGTGAACAATAATATCTAGCTCTTTGGTGGCCTCTGCAAATTCAGGAGCTTTTTTTTACAACAAGCATAACTTTATTTAGCAGCACCGTGCTGCAAGAACGGAGAAGCACTCCCATTGTACAGAAGTCAATGCAACCCGTAGAGGGCAGGAAGTTGCATGATCTTGATTTGAGCATGCTATGACCTGATTGTAAGTGTTTGAAATGGTGGCTATCCTAGCCTGTTTTGCAAAAGGTGAGCACTGTGGTTTTGGTTCCTTGCAATCTTGAAAACCTTTGGTCTATTCTCTATTCCCAGAGTTGAAGTTGATGAACTTTTGAGTGAAGACTTTGATGGTCCAATCTGGAGGTGAAGAGTGGTTGGAACCATTGAAAAAAGTCACCGGCTGTTGACACGTCAGGTAATTGGGTGGACAGAGATTGAGCAGTGAAGCCACCATTGCTGCTAAGGCTAGTGCAGCTGCCTCAGCCATAAGCACAGAAGTGGCGTTGGAGATCATTCCCTGAATGTAAATGGACTGTGCTGGGTGTGCCTGGGTGTTTATGATGAACACGCCAAGACTAGCTCTTCTTGATGAGGGACTGTTTTGATCCGGGTCAATGGATGCATCTGAGTAGCATCTTGTTCCTGGTAGAAGAGCCGGTAGCATGGACCTGTATAGAGGCGGTGTCGGTGCGGTGCTGTTGCCGATGAGTTTCCTGTGTGGATGATCGTTGGTGCTCCTTGTTCCCTGGGGCTGTGTCACCTGCGTTGAATTGCTGGTTCCTGCATTTGATGGAAACATACTTTTGTTCGATTGGTGGAGGTTATGTTGGTGTGGCTGTTGTTCCGTGGCTTGTTGGTCTGGTTCCTGCTTCTTTTGCAGCAAGTTTACTTTGATATCCGCCACCACGGCATTATGAACTTGCCAAACCGTCCATGTTTTGTTGTTGAACCTTTTGTCATTCCTGGCTTTCCAGATGTACCACAAAGTGGTGACCGGAACCTACATCTGTTCATCTGATGTTTTCTGATTTATCAGTATTGGAAGTATTTCCTGTACTCCATCCTGCTCAAGTGGTAACATTGAAGAACAGAGGAGGATTTGCAGAACAAATGAGCATCATTTTCATTGGTGTTACGAGTAGAACAGTACTTACTTATTTTGGTTGAGTATTTCCTGCTCTTTCACCAGTTGCTATTGCTCGTCTGATCAGTCTACAAAGAAAAGTCTTGATACAGGGTGGCAAGGTCTTGTGTTTCCACGCTCTGTTGAGGACGTACATAGCCTGAGACGAAGTGCTTCTGGATCCCTGCATTGGTAATTGTACCTTTAAAAGCTCGAAGGCCCATTAGCAGTGTATATTGTTGGAATGAGTGGACTAGATTGATTAGGCTAACCCTAGAAGGGTAGCTATATAGTGTAGCATACATGGGCCTCATGGGCCTAGCCACATGGGTCACAAACATATACTCCAACACTCCCCCGCAGTCTGAACTACCGACGCAGCGGATTCAGACTGTACACCAGGAAAAGAAAATACACACGAGCCCCCACAGACTCAACTAGCCACTGGTGATGTTGAGGCTGGAGCGAAAGGCGGTGAAGGTCGACGATGGGAGGCCCTTGGTGAAGATGTCGGCGAACTGGGACGTCGTAGGTACATGTAGGACTCGCACCTCGCCGATGGCCACCCGATCACGGATGAAGTGAAGATCAATCTCCACATGCTTGGTCCGCTGGTGCTGCACGGGGTTGGTGGAGAGGTAGACTGCACTGACGTTGTCGCAGTAGACAAGCGTGCTCCGGAGAAGAGAGTTACGGAGCTCGGCCAGGAGCTGTCGGAGCCAAGAAGCCTCGGCCACGCCATTTGCCACGGCGCGGTACTACGACTCGGCACTGGAGCGGGAGGCCACCTGCTGACGCTTGGACGACCAGGACACCAGGTTGCCGCCCAAGAAGACAGCGTAGCCGGAGGTGGAGCGCCGAGTGTCCGGACATCCGGCCCAGTTAGCGTCAGTGTAGACAACCATCTCAGTGGAGGAGGACCGCCGGTGAAGGAGCAGGCCGTAGTCCACAGTGCCGCGTAGGTAGCGGAGGAGACGTTTGAGGGCAGTGAGGTGGGGCTCCCGCGGATCATGCATATGAAGGCACAGCTGCTGAACTGCATAAGTGATGTCCGGGCGAGTGAAGATGAGGTACTGGAGAGCACCAGCAAGACTCCGGTACGCGGTGGGATCAGACACCGGGGTCCCCTCAGCCTCAGACATCTTGCCCTGTGTGTCAACTGGAGTGGAGCAGGGGTTGCAGTCAGTCATCCCGGCTCGCTCAAGGATGTCAAGAGTGTACTGCCACTGGTGAAGAAGAAGTCTAGCAGGGTGAGGCGCAACAGTGACCCCAAGGAAGTGATGGAGCACACCTAAATCCTTCATAGCAAATTCCCGCTGGAGAGAGGTGATAATGCGGCGAAAGAGTAACTCACTGGAGGCGGTGAGGACAATGTCATCAACATAGAGCAGTAGATACGCAGTCTCAGCTCCATGGTGGAAGATAAACAGTGACGTATCGGACTTGGCCTCCACAAACCCCAATGAGCGCAGAAAGGCAGCAAAGCGATGGTTCCATGCCCTGGGAGCCTGCTTGAGGCCGTAGAGAGATCTGTTGAGCCTGCAGACCATGTCAGGACACGAGGAGTCAACAAACCCGGCCGGCTGACTGCAGTAAACTGTCTCAGTGAGAAGACCATGCAGGAAGGCATTCTTGACATCCAGCTGATGCACGGGCCAAGAGCGAGTGAGGGCGAGGGAGAGCACCGTGCGGACTGTAGCCGGCTTCACCACTGAACTGAAAGTCTCATCATAGTCAACACCAGGCCGCTGAGTGAAACCCCTGAGAACCCAACGAGCCTTGTACCGCTCGAGAGTGCCGTCAGCCCGACGCTTGTGTGTCCAGATCCACTTGCCGGTGACGACATTGGAGCCGGGTGGACGGGGCACCAGATCCCAGGTCCGGTTGGCGAGGAGAGCCGCGTACTCCTCTTCCATCGCGTGGCACCAGTGAGGGTCCAACAAGGCCTTGCGGACGGAAGAGGGTACTGGAGAGACCGACGAGTCCACGGGCATCGCCGCAAGATCCGGGGGCGGCAAGGTCCCGGCCGCGTGTCGTGTCACCATAGGGTGAACGTGACGTGGGTGGCAGTGAAGGAGCGGCGGGTGATACACCGGGGGCTCAACGCGAGCAGTGTGGGGCGGCGGTGATGGCCCTGGTGTACCTGGCGGAGAGGAGGACAGCTCCGGTGGCGACGCCGACGAAGGAGGGACCACCGGCGGCGGCGGCGAAAGTGCCGTAGCAGGTCGTGCCCGGCGCTGGTACACGCGGATCGGCCGGGCGAAGCGCGCAGTCGGAGCCGGTGAGGACGGCCGGGGACCCCCGTCAGGTGGAAAGACAGGGGCCGGCCCGGAAGGGTCCCCATCCATGCTCGAGCGAGGAGCAGGGTCAGGGGAAGCACCGGCCGACGGCGAGCTGGGGCACAGGGCCGTAGAACCTGCAGGAAACAACGGCAAAAGTGGCTCGACCACCGCATCAGTGGGAAATAAGGAGGAGAGGTCAAGGGTGGAGGTGGAAGGGGTGGTGGTGGTGGAAAAGGGGAAGACAGACTCATCAAACACCACATGGCGTGAGATGAGGACCCGACGAGAGGTGAGGTCGTAGCAGCGGTACCCCTTGTGGTCCGGGGAGTATCCAAGGAAGACACAGAGAGTGGATCGGGGAGCCAGCTTGTGTGGAGCAGTGGCTGTGGTGTTAGGGTAACACGCACACCCGAAGACTCGAAGGTGGTCATACCTCGGAGGGGTACCAAAAAGAGCGTGGTGCAGCGTAGGAGCCGGGCAAGCAGCGGAAGGAAGGCAGTTGAGAAGATAGGTGGAGGTGTGCAGGCTCTCGGCCCAGAAGCGAGTGGGGAGAGAGGCCTGAAGAAGAAGGGTACGCACGATGTCATTGGTAGTGCGAATCATGCGCTCCGCCTTGCCGTTCTAAGAGGAGGTGTATGGGTAAGACATGTGCAACTGGACACCGCGAGAGAGAAAGAAAGCCCGAGAGGTGGAGTTATCGAACTCACGGCCATTGTCACACTGGATGGCCTTGATGGTGAGGCCGAACTGAGTGAAAACCCAGGCGAAAAAATGGTGAAGCGCAGGGAATGTCTCAGACTTGGCACGTAAGGGAAAAGTCCACGAATAGTGAGAAAAATCATCAACCACCACCAGATAGTACTTATAGCCAGAAATGCTGAGTACAGGAGACGTCCATAGGTCGCAATGTACAAGATCAAAAATGCGAGCCGCATGTGAAGAAGAACTAGAAAAAGGAAGACGAACATGACGGCCCATTTGGCACGCATAACACAACTGCTCATCATGAGCTCGAGTACAACGAATGTCTGAGCTATGACTAAGCTGCATCAGGGCATCACGTCCAGAGTGGCCGAGGCGCCGGTGCCAAGTGGTAGAAGAGGTGGTGGCGAAGGTAGCTGACAAAAGCGAAGATGGCGAGGCAGACGCCGGAAAGCGAAGAGTGTAAAGGGGCCCCGTGCTGTCACATCGGAGCAGAGGACGCCGGGTAGCCAAATCCTTCACAGTAAGACCACAAGAGTCAAACTCCACAGAACACGAATTGTCAGCTGTAAAATGATGAATAGAAAGAAGGTTGTGAACCATAGAGGGAGTAACAAGAACATCGGAAAGACGAAAGGAACCATGAGCACCGGCGGTACCCACAGAGGTGACAGGAAGACTAGAACCATTTGCGACCATAATGGACGAGGGGAGAGAAGAAGAAGGAGAATGGATGGAAGAAAGTATACTAGAGTTGGGGGTGGTGTGGTAGGTGGCACCCGAGACGGCAATCCACTCCGGTCCAACCGGGGGTGTCAAACCCAAGGTGCTGAATGACCGTGCCAAGGCCGCCTGGTCCCAGCCGGCAGACCCGGGAGGGGTGCCGGAAAGAGCAGCCCACGACAGTGAAGTGGAGCCGGGAGGTGGTGGAGCCGTAAACATGGCCACCGGTGGGCGAGTCTCACCCCCGGGAGCGTGGTAGGGCCACATAGAAATGCGCCCTGACCACGGGTTGTGGAAAGAAGGCCATGGTGCCCCCTCGGTGGGCCAGCAGCAGGCGGGGTGACCCCACCACGGCCTCCCCCACGTCCCCCACCGCCCCACCACGTCGTCGACGACCGCCACGGCCCCCCCACCTCTGCTCGGCCCGGAGGGTGGAGGACCAAGTAGGGACGACGGTGGTGGAGCAGACGAACGAGGGGCTGCAGGTGGCGAAGAAGCAGCCAGGGCAGTCGAGGAGGACGAGGACCCCGGAGTGGTGGTGGACCCCGGCTGGAGGCCCTGAGTGAGCTCCTCCATGACGAGGTCGTCGCGGACCTGCAGGAAGGTGGGGAAGGGCCGCTGATGGGTGATCCACGTCCGAAGGTGGGCGTAGCGGTCGCTGAGCCCGCGGAGGACGTTGAGGACGAGGATGCAATCCTCCACGGGCCAGCCCAGGTCGTCGAGGGAATCTGCCATGGTCTTCATCTTCCGACAGAAATCGCCAACGACAAGGTCCCCCCTGGACAAAGGTGCGGAAGCTCGCGTCGAGACGCAGAGCTCGAGCCTCAGCATTGCCCAGAAACTGGCCCTCCAGAGCCAGCCAGGCCTGGCGAGCGGAGGTGGTGGTGCGGACGAGGTCGTGGAGGTCGACGGAGATCGTGCCGAGGATCCAGGAAAGCACGATACTGTCCAGACGCTGCCACGACGGAGTCTGCACCATGGGCGGAGGCTCGTCGAGGATGTGGTCATCGAGGGCGTAGCGGCGAAGGGTGAGAACCACCAGATCCCTCCAACGGGCGTACGAGGGCGACTCGGGGTCGAGAACAACCGGGACGAGGAGCCGGATGTTCTGGATGCCACCGGTCTGGTAGTGGAGCTGCGAGACGAGGGGATCGGCCGGGTCGTGACGGAGAGCCGTAGTGGTGGAGGTGCCCGTGGAGCCGGTGGAGGTGGCCCCGCCGTCCTGGGCGAGAAGCTGCTCCGCCTCGGCGATCTGGCGGGCCAGAGTGTCGGCCGCGTCCCGCTCGCGCTGCCAGACCAGGGCCGCGGCCCGGACGCGCTCCTGCCCTGCAGCGGCCGTAGCTCTGGCGGAGACGAGCGCGGCAGCAAGGGCGGAAGAGGGCCGAGGAGCGAAGAGGGTGGCCGGTGGCGGAGCAGGGAAGTGGAAAGCGCCGTGAGTGGCAGCGCCTGTGTGCTGCCCCTCTAGGCCAGTAGGAGCGGCGCCCCCAGCGGCAAAAAGCGCTCGCTGAGGGAGGGAGAGAGGCAGTCCGGCGGCTGCTGCTGCAACAGCAGCTGCGGTGGCTGGATCCAGGGAGGGAGGGGTGGCCGGAGAAGCAGGGGCGGCGTGTGCATCCAGGTCCTGGGCGGGAGCGGCGGCTCCAGACAGGCCGGCCGCAGCATCTGGCTGGAGGTCCAGTGCTGGGCGCGGTGGAGCTCCGGCCCTAGGCGCGGCAGCCTGCTCCAGGGCCGGGCGCGGATGGGCCACGGCCCCAGGCGCAGCCGTGAGGGCCAGCGCAGCAGGAGGGAGGCCCCCGGCGGGAGCGGCCGCACCAGGCGGAAGACCCGCAGCGGGAGCGGACGGACCAGAGGCCGAGTGTCCGGCGATTTGGGCCCACGTAGTGGCACAGGAGAGGGGAGGAAAGGAAAGGAAATAGGAGGGAGGAGGAGGAGGGGCAGGGTTGCCGGCCATGGCGCTGGGGAGGCGCCTGGGCGGGCGGCGGTGCCCGTCGGTCACCAGGAGGTCGCTGGCTGCGGGAGGAGGGAGGGAGAAGAGGAAGGGAAAAAACAGGCTCTTGATACCATGTTGGAATGAGTGGACTAGATTGATTAGGCTAACCCTAGAAGGGTAGCTATATAGTGTAGCATACATGGTCCTCATGGGCCTAGCCACATGGGCCACAGACATATACTCCAACATATATGACTTTTGCCGCTGGTTTCCATCTTATGATGTCAGTCTCATTGGAGGGGACAGTTTGAAGCTGAGTGAATTCTTGGGTGGCCTTTATGGCTGAAGATGCTTGAGATGAGGGGAGTGTTCCAAATCTGAGTGTTGGGGATCTAGAGATCATCCACATTTAGAGGAAGAGAGGGCTGAGTGACAGGAAGATTAAGATGAGAGTGAATGGATTCCCAGAGGTTGCACCATGGGGTGGACCAGATGCTGGAGTTGCCTTGGTGGATTTGGATAATGCAATTTTGGTGAAGGGTATCCTTGAGCTGCAGGACATAGGCCCAGAAGATAGATTTGGGTTTGTTGTTTTTGGCTGTCTAAAATTTGTCAAGGAAATATTTGGACTTAAGAATTGCAGTGAGATAAGGGTCTTTGGCAGTGACAATGTTCCAGGCAGCTTGTAGGATAAGACTTGTATTTACAATGTAGAGGTCTGTGATTCCAAGCCCCTTAATATCTAAATTCAGGAGCATTGTAAGCTCATACCATGCACTGTGCAGTGTCCTGGAGCAGCTGAGTGTTCTCTTACCAATTGCTACACATACGAGTCAAGAGATGATGGATGAATTGTTTGCCATCTTCATTGTATTTTGAAGCATGATATTCATAGCGATTTGGTGATCGACAATGTTCTTGAGGGGCTTTATGCTCACAAGCACGGCCTCAGTGAAAACAACTTCTGTCAGGCTGTGAAATGCCATTTGATGCATTTACCTAACTAGCTCTGCATTCTGGCATTCAGAGGTGTTGTTTGAATAGAACTTGTTATCCTAACTTATCTGATTCTGATAATTTATGATAAGGCAAAATTTTCAACCATCTTCAGATGACGCTTGAAGTAAGAAAACTAGCTCATACTGCAGAAGCTGTTATACTTGTAAAAGCATTGCGTTGGGAAGGGCCTAAGAAGCAAGAAACTGTGAGTGTGACAACCAGAATGAGGTGAGCAATGAGGTTCAAAAAAAGAATGAGGTCAGCAATGAGGTCAGCAATGTCGTCATTTCAACACAACATTTTCTATCTAGGTCTTGTTTAGATGCACCCTAAAAGTTGAAATTTTTTCACTCTCTCTCCATCACATCAATCTTTGGACTCATGCATGAAGTAGTAAATGTAGGTAAAAAAATAACTAATTACACAGTTTAGTTGGAAATCACGAGATGAATCTTTTGAGCCTAGTTGGTCCACGATTGGACAATATTTGTTAAATAAGACGAAAGTGGTATTATTCATCGGGTTGAAATTTTTTTCAATCTAAACGAGGCCCTATTATTCCTAGTCAGCTGTGTAGTTAAATGTGACACCGTGCTGCGGTTGCCATCTTGTTCACGTCACTACCTTCACCAGCCCTGCTACTTTTTTCAGATATAAAATCTGACGCAACAGCCAGAAGAACTCAGGTTGGACAGTGTGGTTTCCCTGGGGACCTAGAGCAGATGGCCGGGCTATTCACCGAGCAGGCTGCTGTGTACGCTGCAGCACGCCCGGCGTACCCGAAGGATCTGTTTGCCAAGCTCTCGGCGTTCACCGCTCACCACCGCCGCGCTTGGGACATCGGTACTGGCAATGGCCAGGCAGCCATCGGTGTAAGCATGCATCTCAAGCCCCTGCTGCTCTCTGTAAACCAGCGTCTTCAATTCAATCTCTTCATGTTTAACGTGCAGGTCGCAGAGCACTACGACAGCGTGGTGGCCACGGACGCATCGGCGGAGCAGCTGCGGCACGCCACGCCACACCCCAAGGTCCGGTACCTGCACACCCCCGACGCCACGCCGGGGGAGGACGACCTCGTCGCCATGCTGGGCGGTGAGGGCAGCGTGGACCTCATCACGGTGGCGCAGGCCGTGCACTGGTTCGACCTGCCGGCGTTCTATGGCGTCGCGCGCCGCGTCCTGCGGAGGCCCGGCGGGGTGATCGCGGTCTGGGGCTACAACTACCGCATGAGCCCCGTGGAGGACATGATGGCGCGCTTCTTCGACACCACGCTGCCCTACAGGGACCCCCGAGCTCGGTACAACACTGCTAAACCTGACCAACTTACGTAAATAATGCACCTAAAAGGAAACAGAGAACATCTTTGCCAGATGTGTGATCCTTCATCCATGCCTGGTATCATGCAGGTATTGCACTGACGGATACCAGGACCTGCCGTTCCCTTTCGAGGACATCGGGTTTGGGAAGGAAGGAGAGCCGGCGAGCCTCGACATGGAGCAGGAGATGTCGTTCGAGGGTCTGATCGCCATGCTGAGGTCGTCCTCGGCGGTGACAACGGCGAAACAGCAGGGCGTGGACCTGCTAGGGGAGCGCGTTGTGAAGGAGCTGGAGGAAGGGTGGGGAGGGGCGTCGCTGGTGCGGAAGGTCACCTACAAGGGCTTCCTGCTGGCAGGCACCCCGGGGCCCGTGGCTGATGAGTGATGTACTGATGTTGGCATGTTGCTCTTAGCTTCCTGCCATTGGACTAGGAGTAATAATCATTTGTATTTCGTGAATAGCATGGCATTAATTTTGTTGCCATCTTCTATGATTCATTATTCCTATTTTTGTATAATAATAATCACGACGATTTGAATGGTCTGACAAGCAATACAGATGAAAACATCACGTGTTTTGTCGCATTCAATGAAGAATAAAAGAAAAGACATTCCAACCTATTCTAGAATTTCACAGCAGAAAGAGGAAAAGGATTCACTAGAATTCCAAATACTGAGATTTCTTAGGAAAAAACTGTAAACTTCAAGAAAAACTGCAAGAACCGCCTAGCTTTGAACCCAGAAGAAAGCTAAATTAAAAGCTTTGATCATGGCACGTCAAATTTCAAGTGTGATGACAAAACAGGGCCCATATCACGCCTAGGTATTGACTTCCTCCCTGCACCCAAATTTTGGATCATCACGTTTTATTTCGTTTTCCTCGTCTTCTTCATCGCCACAAACGCATCACCATTGTCCGGTTGTCCCAACTCCCAATCTCATCCTTTTCCCTCAGCCACCAGCTGCGTTCCTTCCTGCTTTTTGTTCCTTTGCCCACTGAATTTTGAAGTCCTCAACCTAACCGGTAAACCCCAAATTCTAAGTTGTAGGAGAAGCTGGGGCTCACTAGAGATGGAGGAGGTGGTAGATTTCATTTGAATTTGAGAGGTAGTGTGACTGTGTGAGGGGAGGGGTGGGTGGGGAATCAAATGCAAGGTGGAATCAGAAACATAAAAGAAACCGGAGCTTCATGCAGACCGAAAAATGATGTTTAGTTAAAAAAAAAAAACGGGAATGACGTGCTTTTCATTCACGGCACTGTTAGCTCTCGGACGTCCGGATGGACGTCGGCGGCTGCAGTTCTGCCCGGACGTCGCCCGCCCGCGCTTGCGTTTCGCGTGCCCACGCGGGGGACCATGTTGCTCGAACGTTGCCCGCGTGGGGACCAGTTGCGTCTCCTCCCTCTTACCACGCGCATCTCATATGCAACACCTAATCTACTTTTAAAACATCCAGATGCAATACTTGCAACATACAAAAGACAAATGAAAACACATGAAACATGTGTCCGAAATACTTGAAAAAACACTTAAAAATCATTTCAAACATAAACAACATCCAGATAAAACACTTGCAATATATGCAACATCTACATAAACACACTTGCAACATACGTTTTAAAAAAACAAATAAAACATTGTGAACAGACGCTTGCAACATACATATACAACATTGCAACATATGCAACATCTTGATCTACTTTTGCAACATCCGTATGAAATACTTGCAACATCTTTAAAATACTTGAAACATAAGCTTGCAACATGCGCTTTCAGCGTAACATCTCCTTGCTGCTAGGGAGAATAGAGGCTCATCGGCGTGTGGAGTTCACCGGTTTAGAGCTCGCCCATGGTGCAAAGCTCGCCGCTTTGTGGAGAAGGCTACGGCGGGTCGCTCCGGTTGGGGAGAGAGAGAGGGCCATGGGGAAGGCCTATTAGTCGCCGCTGATAGCATGAGCTGTCGCCGGAAAGGGACAGAAGCGATCAAGCGGGCGCGATGCAGAATGGAAGCCGTGCGACGGACGTTGAGCACGGTGGAGAGGAAGGAAGGTGGGCAACAGTGCTTGGGCGCGGTGGAGAGGAAGGATGGTGGTCGGTCTGGCGCAGTGAAGAGCGCTGCGGTGGAGCACGACAGCGATTCGAGAGTGGAGTTCGAGAATGGATGCGGGCATGGCAGCAATTCAGAAGGAAAGTGAGATTTTTTTAAAGCAACGTGAGATGGGTGCAGCAAGTGGACGAATAACGGTGTTGGGCCGTTCGAGCGGGTAGAGGCCAACCAATACAAGCGTCCGGGTGAACGGACACCCTTCCCATTTCCGTTTCATTACTAGAAAACAGGCGCGGCATTGCCACGCGCCTCCTTGTGTCAGGCCAGCATGTGATATGTGAGTCGATCTGAAGATGATCAGTGTGTTACCTAGCTCGCGTGCCCCCAACGAGTTGGAGAAAACTGATCCATGGATATTTGTAATGTTTGAAATAAGCTGATGATGTTTGGCGCATGCTGGGTGCCCTTATTGAGTTGTAATAGCACTAAACAGTTGCTATGTAAAATAATGCGATGCAATTTGTATTCATTGTATAATTTTTTTAGTCTTATCTTTTTTTTATACTTGGATAGATTATCTTGTCAGATTTTTGTTAGACCCCTTGAAGAGCCTCATAATGATTGCTATATATAAATATGAAAGTCATGAAGTACGTAGATGTAAGCACAATTTCTCTTAGAAGAGAATTGTTTGATTCGAGAGAGGTTTTCAAGGAACTTTTGGAGATGCTCTAAAGACGGTAAACTGTACAGGTAGTGAAGAGAACTGACTCACATTGGTTTCATTTAAAGAACAATAATTGACATAGTTCTCAAATCAAACATATTTGGCGCCCTCAGAGGGAGTAAATCAGAACATAATAGCCCTAGCCGATGATAATTTGACGAAAACTTTAGAACTACTGCGGATACCATTTTGTATCTTCTTTGATCAATACAATTATATGTTGCATTGTATTTACCGGGGTAAAGAGGTTCGTCAGTGGTCATTTCATTTTCACCGATCCAAAGATGGCCTGGCATGCATATATAATAATTAGTTTTACGAGTAAAAAAGATAAGTTTGCATTTTGTAGTTCCTAGCAATTTTAGGAATATAAGTTGTGCTGGAAATAGAGATATGAGAAAGACAATGATACAGAAGAGTGAAGGCTTAGGCAAACTTAAAGATATATTAACGTAATACTTGATGGGATTTGAATATAACAGAGAAGAATAAAAGACTGCACATCAGCTTCTTGTCCATATCCAATATAATATATAATATGGACTTCTAATCGAGTGAAAATCTATACTACGGTTTGAACAAATGGCAGATAGTTAAATAGTTAATACATATAGAGTATAATAACTTTTGACGAAGAGGGGCATAGTATGACATCTTCTAGCCTATTCCTTAGAATAAGCAAAAACATTGTTAAAGTAAACAACGGTATGAATTTCAGAAATTCAGTGGTTCATGTTTAACTTTCCTGCAGATACAATGATGAGATCTCTCTGCAATTCTTGGCCAGCTGTGACCCGAGTAAAAAATCTGTTTGACCCCAGCAGCTCCCATCATATGTTGATTCAGTACGTAATTGATAGCAGTGAAGCAGATAGTAGTCTAGTTTGCAACTGAGGAATGAACAGAGTAGATAAGTGGTCATAGCATCCTAGTCTTTTATGAATTAGAGCAAGCTTTGCAAGTTAAATGGCAATGTGAGAATTGCCGGCACCTATAACTCACCAAATCTTAAAAAGGACTCGCAGGAAATGAAGAACTATTTGGAGAGCTATACAGCCTGATTTGCATAATACGTGATCACTACAATGTGCAGTACGAATCCAAATTGGAAGAGATTGACGTGCTTCAAGTTGAGAATAGATACTTCAGAGTATGCTCTTTTGGTATGTTTTTTACAGTGAAATCCGCGAAATTATTCAATTTCAGAAGAGCATATTTGATGATAAAATGGTGGTATTCCAGCCCACGCTAAGTAGACTGCTATGTGCTGAATGTTTGGGGTTAGTTTGGCATTAGATTTTGTAAACCAAAAATTATGCAATTTTCATTTGGAATAAAGGAAGTTGTCTCACAGGGATGCTTGAACTTTATCTCTTGTTTTATAAGTTACTGAATGAGGAAGTTTTTCACTGTGGTTATCCACATGGAAACAACAACAGTGGATTTGTCTAGTACTTATGCCCATTTAATAGATAATGAACCTGAATTTATATCTAAAGTTGATAATAGTGTTAATTTAAAATTACATAGAGTTCATAAATCAAAAGGGATATTAGTGTTAATTTAATATTACATAGAGTTAGCGAATCAAAAGGGATATAGCAATCTGAAATAGAAAATTTCCTTGGAAGGTTGAGCCCGGTTTCCTGAATGGCTGAATAATTCTCTAATTCCAAGAGTCCATTATGATTACCCTTACATACAGCCAAGAAAGGTTGTGGAAGAATATCAAATTAATCATAAGACATGGAACAGAGAAGTTTGAATTATAAATTGCCATATTTTAGAAAATGAACCTCTGAAGCATTCAATCGAGTAGATTGTGTGCATGAATAAATTACCTTGATGTAGTCCCGTGATTTATCTTGTTTGGACTATTTATTGACAGCAATTCATCTGCAAGTCTTGACTTTTTATGCGGCCTAGCCATTGACACCATCAGCATGCAAGAGTGGCCACGACCATGCCGTTCCACAAGGCAAGCGAAACTGACGGAGAAAGACAAGCTTGGCTCAAGCTCAGCCTTTGCGGTTGTTGTAGCCGAGTATGGACTACGGGCCACCACCGCAAGGCTCTTGCCCTCGGCGACGGCGACGCACGAGTGGAGGAAGCCCTGCTGGAGGCCGTGGAAGTAGAAGGCGTCGGGCTGCGTGAGGATGAGGCCCTGCCAATCGCGAGGATTGAGGCCGGCCATCAGCTGAAGCTGAATTTGTTGATGTGCACAACGGCGGCGGCGTGTTGCGCAAACTTGGCGCGGATCTCGACCGCCGATACCGCCCGGGGGCGAGCCGCCGGGGTGGCCGTAGCCGCCGTGCCTGCGCCCGTCGCCCGCTCCGGGGTGGCCGGAGCCGCCAGGCCCGCACCGCCGGCCGCGCCGGGGCCGCTGGGGCTAGCTGGGCGGCGGCAGCTCGGGCGGGCGCGGCTGGTGGGAGGTGGGGGTCCGGCCACGCGCGGCCGCGGCAGGGAGCCGGCACCAGCGCGGTTACGGCGGGGGCGGCGGGGCTGCTCGGCCCGACTCGTCGCGCCGCCTCGCCTGTGGGGTGGCGGCCGCGTCCGACTGGGCCGCGGGGCGAGGCCCGCGACGCCCGAGAAGGCTTGCAACGTTTCGAAGAAACGGGTGGTGGCCCGGGCGCACCTGCTGATGCCCGTGCCATAGCCATGGATGGCCGGTGACCTCCCGGCCACGGGCAGGTGGCTTGAGCCCGCACGAACAGGCGGCGGCGGTCACCATGGCGGAGCCAGCCGGAGAAGGACACTGGAGGAGCGGCGTGAGGTGAGGGAGGAGCTAGCAGGGGCTTCGATTTGGGCAAGATGCACGAAGGAGGAAGGATGGGCGGCGGCAGTGGGTAGCTCGGCCGCCGAAAATGGCGTCCGTGCCTATGCACAACAACGGAGGGCGAGCATTCGGGAAGGCTCGGGAAAGGCTAGCTCTACGGTGCTTAATTGGACGGCGTGATCAACCGAGCAGTTGAGTCGGACGGCCGCGAGAAATGAAGCGACGTGGCTCAATGACGTGCGCGAGCTTGCACCCGCGTTTTGATATGAAAAGATGGCCATGATCGGTAGGCTGTTTTTTTTTTCTTATAAGCCGGCTGTGGCTGATTTGCTGTGAGAGAAAAATACTGTTCTACGGCTGATAAGTCATGCTGATAAGATCAGTCGAACAGGGATATCTTCGGAGGGGAAACGATCTGGCAGTGCATAGCAAGGCAACAAAGATTTGCGATGATTCGATGAAGGATACTGGTGGTTGTGAACAGTGAACGTGTGACGTGGGTTAGTTGCGGATTGAAGATGCGCCCATGAAACAATGACATCGAGCGTACACGATTTAGTTGCGGACTCTTTTGAGAGGAATGTTCTTTTGAAGCGTAGAGATGTTTTGCACTACTCCGTACATAATATTGAGAATTTTTTTACTAGCAAATGCCCGTGCGTTGCAACAGAAGCAAATAAGCTATCGAATATTCATAAAAAACGAGAATAAGAATACTGAGAAAGTAAGCTATAATATTCATGGAAATGGTGGACAAGAATGCTATATAACTATTTATATATTATATTATATTATCCTTCTATAAAACTTTAAAACTACAATTTATTTAAACGATGGTCATGACATTGACAATATTTGAGGATCTATAAAAATATATAGTTTTAATTTGTATAATTTTAATTTTTTATTTCAATTGACAAGAAGTTAGTGGTTGATATGTCAAGTATTGGTATGTCCGATGGTCATTATGACGAGATAGATCTCTCTATTATCCACGTGGCAACACTCATCGTGGATTGCACTGATGCACGTATTTATTAAGATTGGACTGGACGATAAATTACCCAATATTTTAATTTACAGTTTAATTAATTTGACCATCGATTGGACCATGTTATAATCGGTTGGACCATGTTCTAATAAGAAAAGTCTTGTTCTTAATTAAAATTTTATGGCAATTTGGAGGTGAAAATTTCAATGGTCTTTTATTATTGCTTTTATGTTTTTTCTTTAGTATTTATGGGTGAAAGGACCTAATTGGCCTAGAGGGGGTGAATAGGCCTTTTTGCAAAACCTGAAACTCACAAACTCGAATTTGCGGAAGTTAAATACCAGACCGAAAGTTCCGGTGGTCTGGATCGGAAGTTCCGGTAAGGGGGACCAGAACTTCCGGTGCAGACCTTCAGAACTTCTGGTGCCCTAAATGAGCTACGAAATCAAAGTGAATCGAGTTGGGATTTCAGAT
The DNA here is from genome assembly GCA_022457205.1 of Saccharum spontaneum. Taxonomy (NCBI): domain Eukaryota; kingdom Viridiplantae; phylum Streptophyta; class Magnoliopsida; order Poales; family Poaceae; genus Saccharum; species Saccharum spontaneum. The sequence continues at coordinate 37,398,700 of CM039587.1, forward strand.
CCAAGTGTTACCGCGCCCTTCTAGAGGTTGTTGATGAGTATGTTGAACTCCTCAAGGCTTGGCATCACACCAAACCGTAGATCGGGACCTCCCACCTAAGAAAATGGGGGTAGAGAGGAAGAACAACAAGAACACAAGAACAAAGGGTAGTCGATGCTACCGCCACAACAAGATAAGCTATTTTTACCGAGGTTCGGCAATCCCTACTAAGGAGTTCCTACTTCCTCGTTGTTGAGGTAACCACGAAGGTCCGAACACTAAGGTCTCCTCCCTCAAGCAACCACGAAGGCTAGCTTCAGATTTCCACTAAGGATCAAAGAGTGATACAAACACTTCGGGGTGCCCTCACAAATGAATCAATACGGGCAACCACGAAGAACGCCTAGCCAGCTAGGGTTCCAAGAACCCAAGAGAAACAAACACAAATCAAGCCGGCAAAACAAGGAATCCAAGTGCTCAAGTCGAAGATCGATGCTCCCGCTCTCAAATCTCACGTCCCTAACTCAAACAATTGAAGATTGAAGCTTGGAGGCAAAGGGGGAGAGAGAGTGGGTGAGTCACAACTTGGAGAGAGTTGGGAGAACAGAAATGAATGTGTAAAGCTCGGGCAACGGTTAGAAATGAGGTGATTAGCTTATATACTCGGGCTCGGGCACCCAAATACTCCTCAAGATTTGTCTCTTCTTAAGGGCACCCACATACTTCACAACAATCTTGCCATCATTGTCCCAACAACACATATAATCACAAATATGATTGCGTGAAATAGGCACTTGTTGCTTGGACACCTCCACTTGCTTCTTCTTGTTGTTCTTGTTGTTGACAAGTGGAGTTGTAGGTGTAGCAACATTGTTCACCTTGTTGATAAGGTCAACAAGCGGCACACTCTTGTTGAACTTCACACAAGCCACCTCATTAATCATTTTTCTTCCATTGGCTTTGCCATCATACCTATTGTAACCAATGACATCCTTAATCATGGGGTGCCTTGATGCCTTGAACACATTTGCCGGTTGCTTATCCTTGCACTTGCAACCATTCTTGACAATTGTGTTCAACCTTTGGATCTCCTTATCCTTCTTGGCTAGCTCATCAAGGTTAGTAGCACAAGCATGTATATCAATATTAGAGCATCTTTCACAACCTTTACTAGTTGTAGCTTTGGCATCCTTGAAAACGGTAGAAGTGCTAGTCCAAAGTTTGTCATAGTTTAGTTCAAGCTCATGATATTTATTTGTCAAGCTTGTAAGGCTTTCTTGAGCCAAACTATGATTCATTCTTTAGACTTGCCAAAGAGTCATTGAGTGAAGAATGTTCCTTAGCCAAGCGCTCATTAGCATCCTTGGCTAAAGACAATTATACACTCAACTTCTCAACCTTCTCCTTCTCCTTGGAGAGACAAGCCTCAAGTCCTTGGGTTTTCTCCCTTTCCTCTAGGAGCAATTCCCCTTGCGACTCAATGCATGACTCAAGCTTATCTTTGGCATATATTAGCTTCAAGATTTTAGTTGCAGCAGCGTTACCATATCTTTTGATGAGATTATAAGCATAGTTTTTATCATTTTCATCATCACTATCACATTACTAGTGGTATGTGTAGGAGGATCAAGTTGTACCTTATCTCCTAATGCCATAAGGCAAGTAGGAGCATTATAGTCGTCGTCGGAGAGGTTGGCGAAGAGTCTAGGTGATAAAGAAGTGTTGGTGAAGAGAGATGTTGATGAAGCATTGTCGGTGAAGACCTTTGTTGAGGAAGAAGTTTCTTGTATAGCAATTGCGGCCACACTCTTCTTCTCATTGTCATTGTCATCATCACTATCACTATCCGATTGCCATTCTTGACCTAGATGTGCTTCACATCTCTTCTTGTCCTTGTACTTCTTGTCATCTTGCTTGTTATATCTTGCCTTCTTCACCTTGTTAGGACAATCGACTGCAAGATGGCCGGTGTCACCACACTCATAGCAAAACCTCTTCTTGTATGGCTTGTTCCCTTCTTATCTCATCATCTTTTCTTTCTTCATTCTCAAATACTTCTTGTAATTTTCCACTAGCAAAGCTTGCTTTTGTCAAGGTCATCATCATCATTGTTATGCCTATGCTCACAACACCCTTTGTTGCAATGACTTGACTCACTTTCATGTGATGCCGTGAGGGCAATGCTCTTCTTTAGCACACTTGCTTCCTTGGCTTCATCATCAAGTACCTCATGATGCATCAACTTGGCAAGCATCTCTTGTGGTGTCATTGTGGTATAGTTGTCTTTCTCCATTATGACCAAAGCAAGCATGTTGTTCTTTTGTCTATACACTCTACATATCTTCCTTGCGGCGGAGTTGTCATCCCATCTTGTTTCCCCAAGTGTTCTAATTTTATTGATCAAGGTCATGAACCTATCAAACATTGCTTAAGTAGTTTCTCCTTCAATCATGGTAAAGTTCTCAATCTTTCCTTGCAAGAGCTCAATGTTTCCAATTCTTACACTCTTGTCTCCTTCAAATGATACCTTCAAAGTATCCCAAATTTGCTTTGCATTGACCATTCCATTAACCTTGTTGTTGTCTTTAGGAGTGAGGCATTGCAAAATCAAGGTTGCCGCCGTTGCATTGAGGTGAAAGTCTCTTTCATCTTCGGGTGACCACTCATTAGGATCTTGAGGCAGATTGACACCAACATCCACTACTTCCCAACAACTTGCGGCTATAAGACGCAACTTCATCCTATGAGCCCAATCGGTGTACCTTATACCATCAAATGGAGGTGGCTTTTCGGGATTAATCATGGGCAAGGTAGGATTGTTGTTCTTACTTGATCCACCATAATCAAAACTGGTTCTATTGTAGCTCTTCGGTGTCTTGCTTGCATCACCACCATCACTTGATGATTCTTGACTTTTCTTGTCTAGAAGTTGTTGCATCTTGTCTAGTTGCTCTTGCATCTTAGTCATTTGCTCTTGTTGCTGCAGCTGCAGGGATGCGGTGATTTGAGCTGCAATTTGATCAACAATTTGCTTTTGTGCTTCCGGATCCATCTTGGCCAATGTTACTCCTCACGCGGTGAAGCGTTTATCCAAGGGACCAAGGCTTTGATACCAATTGAAATGACCTAATTAGCCTAGAGGGGGGTGAATAGGCCTTTTTGCAAAACCTAAAACTCACAAACTCGAATTTGCGGAAGTTAAATACCAGACGGGAAGTTCCGGTGGTCTGAATCGGAAGTTCCGATAAGGGGGACCAGAACTTCCGGTGCAGGCCTTTAGAACTTCTGATGCCCTAAATGAGCTACGAAATCAAAGTGAATCGAGTTGGGATTTCAGATCCAAGTGTTACCGTACCCTCCTAGAGGTTGTTGATGAGTATGTTGAACTCCTCAAGGCTTGGCACCACACCAAACCATAGCGAAAGGATCAAGATGCCCAAGAGGGGGGGTGAATTGGGCTTTTCTAAAAATTAATTGCAAGAATTAAATCCTACAAGCCAGAATTTACCCCTAGTGCCTACTAGTGTTCCTTGTGATTCTACCGGAAAAAGTTTAGCACCCTAAGTTCCAATCCTAGTCTAGCATGGCAATTCTAGGAAAGTAAACCAAGCAATAAAAGTAATATGATAAAGTAATTGCTTGAAAGTAAGGGTTAGGAACACGACGATGTTTTCCCGAGGTATCGGAGAGTCGCCACTCCCCACTAGTCCTCGTTGGAGCACCCGCGCAAGGGTGTAGCTCCCCCTTGATTCGCGCAAGGATCAAGTGCTCTCTATGGGCTGATTCTTTGACACTCTGCCACGGTGAATCGCCCAAAACCGCTCACAAGATAAGTTGGGTCATCCACAAGCTTCGCCGGATGATCACCAAACTCCCAATCACCACCAAACCGTCTAGGTGATGGCGATCACCAAGAGTAACAAGCTAGAACTCTCACTTGACCACAACAAGCCTAATGAGAAGGTGGATGCACACTTGCTACTCCCTAGTCACTAATGAGGTATTTCAAACTTTGATTCTCAAATCACTACCCTCACTAGAGCTCTTGCACTTCCTTGCACTTGAAAGGTGTTTCTTAGCTGAACAAATGAGCAAGAGACCTCTAAAAGAGGTGGAGGGGATGTATTTATACACCCCATAGTCAAATCCAACCGTTACCTACCAACTCAGCAAAATATGCACTGACCGGACGCGCCGGTTGACGTGACCGGACACGCCGGTCGATGGCAACGGTCAAAATTGTAACCGACAGCGCTGAGTGACCGGACGCACCGATCAGGGGTGACCGGACACGTCCGGTCGTGCAAGGACCTTACTGTACTATGACCAGACGCTCGGTCGAGTCCGATCAGTGATGACCGGACGCGTCCAGTCAGCGAAGTACCTTACTAGAACGCGACTGGACGCGTCCGATCGTTTTCCAGTCACGTCCGATTAGTCTACTTACCCTCTGTGACACGTGTCAACACGATCAACGCGTCCGGTCCTCGCAAGGACCACGTCCGGTCAACCAAGTTGAAGCGCAGTAACTGTCAGCACTGACCTGACGCGTCCGGTCAAGACAGAGACCGCGTCCGGTCAAGGGTAAACGGCTCAAACGACTTCAAAACACGACGCAACTTGAACCGAATTGCTTCCAACTGAACTTTGAGCTTCACCTGAGCTACCTAGTGCTAAGTTTGACAAGTGTGCACCACACCTAAATAAAAGACTCACCTAGGTCAAGCTACTCACTCATGCCCCCCTTTATAGTACAGCCAAAGGAAAAAGTGAAGATCCTAACGACTATTCCGAATGTAAGTCAACACCTAGACATCCGGAACTAACCGTCCTTAATCTTGTCGTTAATCCTTTGAAAACCGAAATGATTTCCATCAAAGGGGCATGAATACCATTGTGCCCAAAGCAGTTACCAATCCCATGACCTAACTTACCAAAGTTTCTGCAAAACACATGTTAGTCATGGTAATAATGCGTTGTCATCAGTTGCCAAAATCAATTCTCGAGGCCTAAATGCTTTCAATCTCCCCCTTTTTGGTGATTGATGACAACACTTTGATTCAGTAAATATAAGAGTTGAGGTTTTCGTACATGCTTGGTTCACATAAGCAAAAGGCAATAAGCACAAAGGGTTAGAAATTGCTTATGTGCTCCAAGCCAACAGGGTGTACTCATAGGATAAAACATGAAGAGTTAGTACACAAAAAACATAGCTCATATGAAATCGGAGTAAGGCACAGAAGCAAAACCTTATGAGCTAGAACCAATCAAGTGACATGATATATAATAGTAACAAGATAATCCATATATGACTCAAGTATCTCACAAGCACACATGTCACAAAATGCAAGTGCGGGAATATAAACATGATGCATGAAAGTAGCACACAAAGAAAACAAAAACCTCTCAAAACTCCCCCTGAATCTACTCTCTCTCCCCCTTTGGCATCAAGCGCCAAAAAAATCTAAGGGTCCGATGGGGGAACAGAAGCAGTCGTGTCGGGTGTCGAGGAGCGTGGAGTGATCACGAACTGTGAAGTATCCTCCTCTGACTCTGAGCTGTCAGGCTGACCCTCTATAGATACACGTGGTAGTGAAGCAGTCTGGGTCTGTGGAGTAGGAGCAGGAACTAATGAAGTAGTAGCAACAATAGCAGCGGTCTCTGTCACCTGAGCCTGAAAAGCACCAACTGTGGGAGGATCTGTCGAGGCAACTGACGAAGGCACTGTCTCTGTAGTCCCGGTCCCTGTCAATGGAGGAGCCACTGTCTCTGAAGCTGACATCCCTGAAGTAGTCACAACAGTGGTATGCGAGGGTGTCGACTGACCAGTCAACTCGCTGTAAGAAGCACTCAAGTCAGTGAAAGGAGTGCCTATCAGAAGATGAGGTCTGGGCTGAACTGGTAGAGTGAACCCCATCTGAATGGGAGTGTAGCTCGGGGACTGAAAAGTCTGAGGGACCTACTGCTGGGGAGAGGTAAACTGAAAGCTCGGCTGTCCCTAACTCTGAGGTCCACTGGACTGTAGCGCTGGAGTAAGGACAGACGGTGGTGGAGGAACCCCAACAGTGACAAGGTGTCATGGGAGCTCAAGATACTACTGTTGAGTGGCTGCCTGCTGCCTCTGCATCTCAAACTGCTGCCTCTGAAACTCAAGCTGCTGCCTCTAGAACTCGTCCTGACGAGCCTGAATCTGAGCGAATGCAGCTGTTGTGTCCTGAGCCGGTCGCTGCATCTGAACCTCCTGCCTCTCCTGGGCCTGGGTCAGCCTCTTAAGGATAGCCACCATGGCTGGGTTTGAGCGGAAGGCTGATCCTGAACCACCGACCTCATGGTCGTTAGACTAAGGAGAGCGGTATCGGGGAATAGGCTGATAATCCTCATCTGTGCTGTCAGTGGCGTCATCCTTGACTAGATCAGCTGGCTGAGCATCTAGATCTACAAGCTCGACCTCTGCAAGACCCTCAACGGTCTCGTCCTGCTCAGCTGCTGTCTCTGGAACCTCTGTCCTCTAACGCTGTCCTAGCCTAGGTGCCTGCTCTTTAGTAACAGAAGCCCACAACTGTCGAATGTCATACTCAGGGAATGCAGTAGTGGTATCTGAAATCTCAGCCCTAATCTCAGCAGGCAGGTCACACGCAGATCGAATAATGAAGCAAATCCAGTGTGCATACGGTAACTGACGGTGACCCTTGAAGCCCTCTGCCAAAGTGTCCTCCATCTCACAGAGCATCAGATCCTAAATGTCAAACAATGTCTGAGAGATGAGGTGATGGACTACCCATAGCTGCATACATGTCCAGCCCTCTCTGTATCCCAGCCTCGGAAGTAGAGTCCGTCTCACAATGGCATCCAACACTCGAGCAAGGGGTGTCAAGCTGGCAGGTGTACGTCTGGACCCCTCGCCAAATGGCTCACGAAAGCAAGGCCTGATCAGGTCTATAGGTGGCACAGAACCTCCGTGAGGACACCTCGGTGGTGAAGTCTGACCAAAGCACAACTGGTGAATCTTGGTCTCTGAAGTAGGGAGCCTGAGAATCTCCCGTACCCTGGTGTTGTATAGCCTGCAGTCATGGCCTCGGAATGCAAAGTGTATGAACTCGTGAGCAGGGTCAATCCAAAGTGAGGAATAGAACTCTCTGACCCAAGTCCCACAGTAAGCTCTAGTCCATCCCAGAAAGTCTGACAAACCAGGTAAAAAGGAAAGGTGTGGACGGAGCTGCTCACCAACAACAGCAACTAAAGCCTCAAGTTCACAAACTCTCTGAGGTCTGAAAGCAATCCCACTGTCAACATAGGTTCTGTAGAAGTCCTCGTGAAGAGGTGTGTAGAAGCCCTCTGGGGCTCGAGGGTCCCGCTAAGGTGGGAACCACCGACCAACCTCGACAAACCTGAGAGCCTGGACCTGTCGTGCTGTAGCTCCCCTCAAGTCAAAGTGCTCGACTGGGGGGTGACCTCGAGCTCTGGGAGGTGGACGACCTCCACGTCACTGGCCCTCTGGCCTAGGTGTCACCTAAGCATGCGTACGTCCTGAGCGACGACGCGGTGGAGTCTGAACGATCTGCTCCTCTGTCTCCTCTGTCTCCTCTGTGGGCTGCTCTGCAGGTGGGTCCTCTGTCTCCTCTGTGGCCTCTGTACCAAGCTGTTGACCTTCAAGATGAAAGCGATGCTCGCCAATGTGAATCCCACTGCCTCTACCACCTCTCTCTGCTAGATCTGCTGCATCAGCTACTGCCTATGCTATCTCCGCCTCAGTGAGTGTTCTCTTTCTCTTCTTGGCGGCAATCTTCTTACGCTTGCCGCGAGCAACCTCTGTCAACCTGGGAGGACTCTCGTCCCCGTCACTTGGTGCACCACCAGCATTCTTACAACGAACCATGCTGACTATCCTCTGTGTGACTAAGAAACTCTGACAGTGAAAGATGATGAACTGACTCTCGTGAGGCTTGGCCTCAATCCGTATCCGCAGGCTTGGCCTCGGATTCAAATCCGATCAACTGCCGCACACAGAGCACTGACAAGACCCTCTCAGATGAGCGAGACTCCGGTGAAAAGGTGAGGGACCTTGACGCGCGAGGGTTCCGCAGAAACGTCAGACGAGCGCTCGTGGAGACGAAATCACGCGAAGGAACGTTGCCGGAGAATGGCCGGAGTGAAGTCGAAGACGTCGTGACCGTTAGGGTTAGGTCGAAGCCCTGGCAGTGGACGGCGTCAAGCATGGGCGATGCACAGCGAAGGCACGGCTGTGGTGGGGCGCGAGGCTGAGGAGGAGCGGCTGCGGTGGTGCGTGCAGCGCAGAGGAGAGCCCAGCAGCGGGTAGCGGTGGCGCGGCTTGGCTATGGCAGCTGACGGCGAAGGCACGGCGGTGCGGCGCGGCTAAGGAGGGCAACGGGTGCGGCGGCGAGGCGCGGCTGTTGGAGGCGTCACGGCGGTGCACGGGCGATCGTGCAGCACGGGAAGTCGTGGAGGCGCGGCAGAGCAACGGGCTAGGGCTCGGATTGACGGTGAAGGCGGCGGATGGAAAAAGGAGACGGAAAAAAGAGATCGGGACGAACGGTTAAAAGAGGCTCAGATCCACTTTTCATGGGGTGACCGGACGCGTTGTTCGCCTGACCGGACGCGCTGGAGCAGCGTCCGGTCAGAGTCCAGTAAGCTCTTGGCGCGACCGGACGCGTCCAGTTAGAGCTGACCGGACGTAGACAGAGTCTGGTCAGAGATCACCCGGGAATCCAGCTCGCATGACCAGACGCGGTGGTGGGGTCCGGGACCGGACGCTATGGTCACAGCGTCGTGTCCGGTCAGAGGTCCTTGAGACTTGTCTTCAGGATGACCGGACACGCTGGTGGTCGCCGGGACCGGACGCAGTGGTGAAGTAGCATCGCGTTCGGTCCAGCGTCCGGTCGCTGTTTTTCACCTTTCTTCATTCTGATCTTCGACGCGACTTCTCCCAATCAAGTTCCAATTCAAAGAGACTCAAATAAACACCAATTGGAACCTGATATGAGTGACCTCTCTCAAACCCTCAAGTTTTTCAAAATATTTTGCCTGAGGCTAGTATTATTTTTAAGAAAATATGTAATAAACACCCGAGGAGCAACGTATGGCCATGCAATAGAGTTTATGAACCCTTGGGAGCGTCAAATGCTCTCTCTATTCATGGGCGAACACAGAGGTTGCTCAAAGCCAAACCGAAAAGAAACAACAAAGCAACAACCATGCATATGCAATGCAAAGCGAGAAAGAAAGGCTAGGTTGCTTGTCAAGTTTGATCCACGGTTAGGCTTCTTCACTCCTCCAAAGGAGTGTTATCGTAACCGTGTTAGACAAGTCCTAGATGCATTGCGGAAAATTAAACATGACATATAATACAATGCAATGCAAGGGTCAACACAAGTTCATTTTTTAAAGTTACTAGAATCAAGCACATTTAGTTCACTTCTCAACCTACAAAAGGTGGCCTCATGCAAAGGTTTAGTGAAGATATCCGCTAATTGATTTTCACTTCTTACACCTTCTAGTGATGTATCATTTTTAGCAACATGGTCTCTTAGAAAGTGGTGGCGGATATCAATGTGCTTGGTGCGTGAGTGTTGTACCGGATTATTAGCAATTTTAACGGCACTTTCATTATCACATAAAGTGGCACCTTATCAAGAACAACTCCATAGTCTAGGAGGGTTTGTTTCATGTATAAGATTTGTGCACAACAAGCCCCCGTGGCAATGTATTCCGCCTCAGCGATGGACAAAGCCACACTATTTTGCTTTTTAGATGACCAAAATACTAAAGACCTCCCAAGCAAATGGCACCCTTCGGATGTGCTTTTTCTATTAATTTTGTAACCGGCATAATCCGAGTCAGAATAGCCAACTAGTTGGAATCTAGCTCTTTTGGGATACCAAAGACCAATGCTTGGGGTGTGCTTAAGATATCTTAAGATTCTTTTTACGGTACTTAGGTGAGGTTCTTTAGGGCATGCTTGAAAGCGAGCACACATGCACACACTAAACATGATATCGGGCCTAGATGCGGTAAGGTACAACAAGCTACCAATCATAGAACGGTAGAGAGTTTGATCAACCGGTTTACCTCCCTCATCTAGGTCGAGATGTCCATTAGATGGCATTGGGGTCTTGATTGGCCTACAATCTTCCATCTTGAATCTCTTGAGAAGATCCTTGGTATACTTTTCTTGAGAGATGAAAATCCCTTCTCTCATTTGCTTGACTTGAAAACTAAGAAAGAATGTAAGTTCACCGATCATAGACATCTCGAACTCCTTCGACATCAATTCACCAAATTCCTTGCAATAATCCTCATTTGTTGATCCGAAGATAATATCATCAACATAGACTTGACAAATGAAGATCTCCCAATTAAGCTTCTTGGTGAATAGTGTGGTGTCGACCTTCCCAATAGTGAAGCCCTTCTCAATGAGGAAGTCCCGGAGGCGCTCATACCACACTCTAGGGGCTTGCTTGAGCCCATATAGCACCTTGGACAACCTATAAACATGATTAGGATATCTAGGGTCTTCAAACCGGGGAGGTTGATCAGCATAGACTAGTTCATTTATGAAGCCATTTAAAAATGCAGTTTTCACATCCATTTGATATAGTTTCATTTCATGATGCGATGCATATGCAAGAAGGATACGAATGGCTTCAAGTCTTGCAACGGGTGCAAAGGTCTCTCAAAAATCAAGACCTTCAACTTGAGAGAACCCCTTTGCAACTAGTCTTGCCTTGTTCCTCACAACTACGCCTTGGTCATCTTACTTGTTGCGGAACACCCACTTGGTTCCAATGAATCTTGCACCTTTTGGATGCTCCTCAAGTGTCCAAACTTGATTGTGGGTGAAGTTGTTCAATTCTTCGTGCATAGCATTCACCCAATCCGGATCTTGAAGAGCTTCTTCTACATTCTTAGGTTCAAGACAAGAGACAAAAGAGTGATGTTCAACAAAAGAAGCAAGCTTTTGAGATCGAGTCATTACACCCTTTGTAGGACTCCCTATGATGAGATCTTGTGGATGTGCTTGAAGTAGAGGTGAGTTTCTTCTATCAACCACTTGAGGAGGAGGATGGGGAGCATCAACATCTTGAGCTTGTGCCTCGGCTTGTTCATGAGAGACATGAGTGTCTTTATTTTCAACCCTCACATTCTTGTCATCATCTTGAGGCACATGTGATGAAGATGGTGGATTGACAATTTGTACATTGTCTTCATCATCTTTAGGCTTGATGTCTCCCACCGGCATGTTCTTCATTGCCTCCCTCAATGGTTCGTCACCTACATCATCATAATTCTCAATTGCTCCTTAGGAGCCATTAGATTCATCAAATTCCACATCATATGTTTCTTCAACCAAACAGGTGGCATGGTTAAATACTCTATATGCTTTGGACTTTAATGAGTAACCAACAAGAAAGTCAATATCACAACGTCTTTGAAACTTCCCTAGGTGTTGCCGCTTCTTGTAGATGTAGCATTTGCAACCAAACACCCGAAAGATTGAGACATCCGGCTTCTTCCCATTTAGCAACTCATAGGGGGTTTTGCCAAGAAACTTTTGTAGGAAGAGACGATTTGAAGCATAGCATGCGGTGTTGATTGGCTTGGCCCATAATTTTTCCGGTGTGTTGTACTCATCTAGCATTGTTCTTGCAAGGGTAATCAATGTCTGGTTCTTTCTCTCAACTACACCATTTTGTTGAGGAGTGTAGGTTGATGAAACTTCATGCTTGATTCCAATCTCATCACAATAAGCTTCAATGTTTGTGTTGTCAAACTCTTTGCCGTTGTCACTTCTAATCTTCTTTATCTTGACTTCAAATTCATTTTGAGCTCTCTTTGCAAACTTCTTGAAGCAATTGGCCACTTCGGATTTGTCATGAAGGAAGAAGGTCCATGTGTACCTTGAGTAGTCATCCACTATCACAAGACAATAGAGATTTCCACCCAAACTCTTGTAGGTTGTAGGCCCAAACAAATCCATGTGTAGAAGTTCTAGCACTCTTGAAGTTGACATGTAAGCTTTTGTTGGATGAGTATTTGTAACTTGTTTGCTGGCTTGCCATGCACTACAAGGTTTGTCCTTCTCAAACTTTATATCCTTCAAGCCTCTCACTAATTCTTTCTTTAATAGCTTGTTGAGAGTGTTCATTCCAACATGAGCAAGCCTCCTATGCCAAAGCCACCCAAGTGAAGTTTTGGTGAACAAGTATGTCATCAAGTTTGCATCTTCGGAGGTGAAATCAACAAGATAGAGATTGTTGTATCTAAAGCCTTTGAAAATCATTTGCTTGTCATCTATCTTTGAAACTACCACTTTATTTGGTGTGAATAAGCATTGATAGCCAAGGTCACAAAGTTGCCCAACGGATAGTAAGTTGAAACTCAAGGAAGCAACATAGAGCACATTTGAATGAGAGTGATAATTTGATATTGCAATCTTGCCTATACCCTTGACTTTGCTCTTTGAATTATCCCCAAATGTGATCTTCTCTTGACATTCCTCATTCTCTTCAAGTGAGGTGAACATACGAGGGTCACCGGTCATATGTTAAGTGCAACCACTATCAATAACCTAATGAGATCCACCGGTCTTGTAGTTCATCTACACACAAGAGATCAAGCTTTTTGTTTAGGGACTTTTGACTTTCTCAACTAGTGACTTGGCAACCCAAATTTTCTTAGGCCTATTCTTGTTTGGGGGACCCAAGAACATAACTTTTATCTTTCCACTAGAATCTTTTCTAAGCATGTAGTGAGCATTGAAAGCAAAGGGTCTAGCATGCTTGGGCAAGGGTTGTGGTGGAGTTTTGCACTCATGAGCAAAATGGCCCTCTTGTCCACACTCAACACATCTCTTTGGCTTGGGCTTTGACTTGCGTTGTTGTTGTTAAGCTTTAGCCTTCTTCTCTTGATTTGCTAAGTAACCAATGCCACTTCTATCCATCTTCATGATGGTGTTCATAAGGAGCTCACTTTGCAAATATTGGTCTCTTGTGAACTTGCTTAGGCCGGTCTTGAGATGCTCTTTCTCTTGCTTGAGTTTTTTGTTTTCCTCAATGAGTGACTCATTTGATGTTTCCTTTTCAAGAGCCATAAACCCTTTTAGCTTCTTGTTCTCATTTCTAAGCATCTCATTTTCACTCTTGAGCTTGACATAATCATCATAGTTGTCGGACTCAACTACTTTCTTGCCTTTGCCACTAGAGCCTTGCTCAATGCTCTCAATAATCAAGTCATCACATGATGTAGCTATATCAATCTTAACAACTTGGTTAGTAGCATCATGTGTCTCAAGAGAAAGCTCATTAACTTGGTTAGTAGCAACAACAAGACTATCATAATTGATTTTCAATGTAGTATATTTATCTTTTAGCGAGTTGTGCCTAGTGTTGAGCTCATAATGCTTCTTCTCAAGTTTATCATGTTCATCTCTAAGCTCTTTGTTAGAAGTCTTGAGCTCCTTGAGAGTAGAAGACATAATTTCATTTTGATCTTTAAGCTCATCACTAGTCTTTTGTGCATTCTCAAGCTTAGATGAAAGTGATTCATTTTCATTTTGAAGCTCATCATTTTCATTTCTAGTTCTTCTTATAACTTTAGAGTATTTGTTTAACAATTTTACAAGTTCATCATAAGAATGTGCATCATATTCATCATCACTATCACTATCATCATCATCACTCTCATTGTTTTGTACCTTTCGTTCACCCTTGGCCATAAGGCATAGGTGAGTAGTGGATGATGACGGTGAAGGTGGCGGTGAAGGTGGTGATGAAGATGTCGGTGAAGATGATGATGGCCCAATCACAAATGCGGCGACCTTCTCTTTCTTATTGTCACTTTCATCACCGGAGGACTCACATAATGACTCAATGTCGGTGAGCCAATCACCAACAATGTAAGCTTTGCCTCCCTTCTTCTTCTTGTGAAACTCTTTCCTCTTGCCATCCTTCTTCTTGTATGGCTTGTTCTTCTTCTTCTCATCTTCTTCATCACTAGAATCATTTTTCTTGCCCTTGTTCTTGTTCTTGTACTTGTCTTTTGGAGGCTTAGGGAATTGATGAGCTAAGTGGCCAAGTTCACCACAATTGTAGCAATCCACTCGGATATAGGCTTTCTTTTGCTACTTGTGAAGAACTTCTTCTTGCCATCGAACTTGATGCCACTCTTGTTGAGCTTCTTTAGCATCTTGGTGGTCTTTCTCACCATGAGTGCAAGTGATGCATCATCAATATCACTTTCACTTGAGCTTTCTTGCACGATCATGGCTTGGCCCTTCTTCTTTTTCTTGTCATGGCTAGCTTTGAAGGCCAAGTCCTTCTTCTTGGAAGATGATGAGCCCTCTTTCGGAGTGATGTGCATGTACATCTCATGTGCATTGATCTTTCCCAATACTTGTGTTGGTGTTGCGGTGGAGAGATCACTTTGGTGAAGCACGGTGACAATGTGACCATATTTCTCAACGAGAAGAACACTCAAGATCCTCCTTGCAACATCCGATTGACTCATTTGAGTGAGCCCGAGAGCATTGAGATCCTCTACAAGAACATTCAATCGAGTGTACATGTCATTAGCACTTTTCTTGGGAAGCATCTCAAAAGAATTAATTTTCTTCAAAGCAATGTGATAGCGTTCCTCACGCTCACTCTTAGTTCCCTCATGGAGAGCACAAAGGTTTTCCCACAATTCATGAGCATTTTTTGCATTACGCACACGATTGAAGATATCCTTGCCTAGGCCCCGGCAGAGTGCATTTTTTGCCTTTGCATTCCACCGGTCGTACTTCTCCTCGTCACCACTTGAGTTTGCGGGATCCTTGATAGCGGGAAGCCCTTCGGTGGCGGCTCTAAGACACCCAACATCTATGGCTTCGAGGTATGCCTCCATGCGGATTTTCCAATGTGGAAAATCATCTCCATCAAAGGTGGGAGGTGGTCCTTCCCCATTAGACATCTTGCTCTAGGCGGTGAAGCCTAATTTAGGAGCAACTCGGCTCCGATACCAATTGAAAGGATCAAGATGCCCAAGATGGGGTGAATTGGGCTTTTCTAAAAATTAATTGCAAGAATTAAATCCTATAAGCCAAAATTCACCCCTAGTGCCTACTAGTGTTCATTGTGATTCTACTGGAAAAAGTTTAGCACCCTAAGTTCCAATCCTAGTCTAGCATGGCAATTCTAGAAAAGTAAACCAAGCAACAAAAGTAATACGAGAAAGTAATTGCTTGAAAGTAAGGGTTAGAAACACGACGATGTTTTCCCGAGGTATCGGAGAGTCGCCACTCCCCACTAGTCCTCGTTGGAGCACCCGCGCAAGGGTGTAGCTCCCCCTTGATCTGTGCAAGGATCAAGCGCTCTCTACGGGCTGATTCTTTGGCACTTCGTCATGGTGAATCGCCCAAAACTACTCATAAGATGAGTTGGGTCATCCACAAGCTCCGCCGGATGATCACCAAACTCCCAATCACCACCAAGCCATCTAGGTGATGGCGATCACCAAGAGTAACAAGCTAGAACTCTCACTTGACCACAACAAGCCTAATGAGAAGGTGGATGCACACTTGTTACTCCCTAGTCACTAATGAGGGATTTCGAACTTTGATTCTCAAATCACTACCCTCACTAGAGCTCTTGCACTTCCTTGCACTTGAAAGATGTTCCTCAGCTGAACAAATGAGCAAGAGACCTCTAAAAGAGGTGGAGGGGGTGTATTTATACACCCCACAGTCAAATCCAACCGTTACCTGCCAACTCAGCAAAATACGCACTGACCGGACGCGCCGGTCGATGGCAACGGTCGAAATTGTAACCGACAGCGCTGAGTGACCGGACGCACCGATCAGGGGTGACCGGATGCGTCCGGTCGTGCAAGGACCTTACTGTACTATGACCAGATGCTCGGTCGAGTC
Source organism: Saccharum spontaneum (assembly GCA_022457205.1). Lineage (NCBI taxonomy): Eukaryota > Viridiplantae > Streptophyta > Magnoliopsida > Poales > Poaceae > Saccharum > Saccharum spontaneum. The sequence goes on from CM039587.1 coordinate 37,414,601, forward strand.
CGATCAGTGATGACTGGATGCGTCCAGTCAGCGAAGTACCTTACTGGAACGTGACCAGACGCGTCCAATCGTTTTCCAGTCATGTTCGATTAGTCTACTTACCCTCTGTGACACGTGTCAACATGATCAACGCGTCCGGTCATCCAAGTTGAAGCGCAGTAACTGTCAACACTGACCGAACGCGTCCGGTCAAGACAGAGACAGCGTCCGGTCAAGGGTAAACTGCTCAAACGACTTCGAAACGCGACACAACTTGAACCGAATTGCTTCCAACTGAACTTTGGGCTTCACCTGAGCTACCTAGTGCTAAGTTTGACAAGTGTGCGCCACACCTAAACAAAAGACTCACCTAGGTCAAGCTACTCGCTCATGCCCCCCTTTATAGTACGGCCAAAGGAAAAAGTGAAGATCCTAACGACTATTCTGAATGTAACTCAACACCTTGACATCCGAAACTAACCGTCCTTAATCTTGTCATTAATCCTTTGAAAACCGAAACAATTTCCATCAAAGGGGCATGAATACCATAGTGCCCAAAGCAGTTACCAATCCCATGACCTAACTTACCAAAGTTTCTGCAAAACACACGCTAGTCATGGTAATAATGTGTTGTCATCAATTGCCAAAACCAACTCTCGGGGCCTAGATGCTTTCACGTAGATCGAGACCTCCCACCTAAGAAGATGGGGGTAGAGAGGAAGAACAACAAGAACAAAGGGTAGTCGATGCTACCGCCACAACAAGACAAGCTATTTTTACCGAGGTTTGGCAATCCCCACTAAGGAGTTCCTACTTCCTCATTGTTGAGGTAACCATGAAGGTCCGACCACTAAGGTCTCCTCCCTCAAGCAACCACGAAGGCTAGCTTGAGATTTCCACTAAGGATCAAAGAGTGATACAAACACTTCAGGGTGCCCTCACAAATGAATCAATACGGGCAACCACGAAGAACGCCTAGTCAGCTAGGGTTTCAAGAACCCAAGAGAAACAAACACAAATCAAGCCAGCAAAATAAGGAATCCAAGTGCTCAAGTCGAAGATCGATGCCCCCGCTCTCAAATCTCATGTCCCTAGCTCAAATAATCGAAGATTGAAGCTTGGAGGCAAAGGGGGAGAGAGAGTGGGCGAGTCACAGCTTGGAGAGAGTTGGGAGAGTAGAAATGAATGTGCAAATCTCGAACAACGGTTAGAAATGAGGTGAGTAGCTTATATACTCAGGCTCGAATGAGCCACCAGAAGTTCTGGTGGAAGCCACCGGAACTTCTGGTCAAATGAGATCAGACCGTTGGGCTTGTCAGTCAACTCGGGTCCACCGGAACTTCCGGTGCCAAGACTGGAACTTTCAGTTCATATCGGAACCTCCAGACGGAACCCGGAACAATTCTCTCGCACGCGAACGCGCGAGCAAATTGCACCAACCAGAACTTTCGGTGCCTGACCGGAACTTCCGGTAAGTACCAGAACTTCCAGATAGAGACCGGAACAAAATACTCGCACGCGGACGTGCGCGGGCGCCAGCGACCAAAACTTCTGGTGCAGCTCACCGAAACTTCCGGTCCAGCTCTCCAGCCTACTAAGCTTCAACAAGAGCACTTTTTATCCCTATTTTGCTAACTAGATTTGAAGCCCTTGAGTCGAAGTGCCTTTTGTCCATCAAAATTTAGGGTGCTATTATTCACCAGATATTCTTTTTCAATACCATCAATGGACTAACACCTGTAGATTACACTTGATAAATATGTTAGTCCCTAATTTGATTGTCATTAATTATCCAAAACCCACATCAGGGGCGAATGTACTTACAATGGGAAACAAACAAAAAAAAGAAATAAAAACTCCATTCAAGGATGCATGCGGAGGTGAAATCATCTAGGCCCCGAGAGTTGGTTTCGGTAATTGATGACAACGCTTTATTACCATGACTAACGTGTGTTTTGCAGAAACTTTGGTAAGTTAGGTCATGGGGTTGATAACTGCTTTGGGCACCATGGTATTCATGCCCCTTGATGGAAATCATTTCAGTTTTCAAAGGATTGACGTCAAGATTAAGGACGGTTAGTTCCGGATGTCAAGGTGTTGAGTTACATTCGGAATAGTCGTTAGGATCTTCGCTTTTTCCTTTGGGCGTATTATAAAGGGGGGCATGAGCGAGTAGCTTGACCTAGGTGAGTCTTATGTTTAGGTGTGGTGCACACTTGTCAAACTTAGCACTAGGTAGCTCTAAAATAGCTCAAAGTTCAGTTGGAAGCAACTTGGTTCAAGTTGCGTCGCGTTTCGGAGTGTTTAGAGACGTTTTCCCTTGACCGGACGTGGTGTCTGGCTTGACCAGACGCGTCCGGTCAGTTCTAAACCACTACTGTGTCTCAGCGCTGTTGACCAGATACGGTCCTTGCGAGGACCGGACGTGGTGTTCAGGCTGACACGTGTCACTTGAGGGAAATCACCTAATCGGACGCGACTGGGGTGTGATCGGCGCGTCCGGTCATGTTCCAGTAAGGTACTCTGACGACCGGACGCGTCCGGTCATCACTAATCAAACGCGATTGCGCGTCAGGTCAGAGTACAGTAAGCTCCCTGCACGATCGGACGCGTCCGGTCACTCCTGATCGGCGTGTCCGGTCACTCAGCCGTTATTTCAGGTTTTCGACCGTTACGAGCGACCGGCGCGTCCGGTCACTTCGACCGGCGCGTTCGATCACCTCGTATTTTGCTGAGTTGGCAGGTAACGGTTGGATTTGACTATGGGGTGTATAAATACATCCCCACCACCTCTTTTAGAGGTCTCTTGCTCATTTGTTCAGCTGAGAAACACCTTTGGAGTGCAAGGGAGTGCAAGAGCTCTAGTGAGGATTGTGTTGTGAAAATCAAAGCTTGAGAGTCCCTCACTAGTGACTAGAGAGTAGCAAGTGTGCATCCATCTTCTCATTAGGCTTGTTGTGGTCAAGTGAGAGTTCTAGCTTGTTACTCTTGGTGATCGTCATCACCTAGACGGCTTGGTGGTGTTTGGGAGTTTGGTGATCATTCGGCGGAGCTTGTGGATGACCCAACTCATCTTGTGAGCGGTTTTGGGCGATTAACCGCGATGGAGTGTCAAAGAATCAGCCCGTAGAGAGCACTTGATCCTTGCGCGGATCAAGGGGGAGCTACACCCTTGCGCGAGTGCTCCAACGAGGACTAGTGGGGAGTGACGACTCTCCGATACCTCGGAAAAACATCACCGTATTCCTTGCTCCTTACTTTCAAGCATTTACATTCTTGTATTACTTTCATTGCTTGGTTTACTCTCCTAGAATGGTCATGCTAGACTAGGATTGGAACTTAGGGTGCAAAACTTTTACCGGTAGAATCTCTAGGAACACAAGTAGGCACTAGGGGTGAATTCCGGCTTGTAGGATTTAATTCTTGCAATTAATTTTTAGAAAAGCCCAATTCACCCCCCCTCTTGGGCATCTGGATCTTTTCAATTGGTATCGGAGCTGAGTTGCTCCTAATTTAGGCTTTACTGCCTAGAGCAAGATGTCTAACGGGGAAGGACCATCTCCCACCTTTGAGGGGGATGATTTTCCATATTGGAAAATCCGAATGGAGGTGTACCTCAAAGCCATAGATGTTGGGTGCCTTAGAGCTGCAACTGAAGGGCTTCCCGCTATCAAGGATCCCGCCAACCCAAGTGGTGACGAGGAGAAGTACGACCGATGGAATGCAAAGGCCAAAAATGCACTCTACCGGGGCTTAGGCAAGGATATCTTCAATCGTGTGCGTAATGCAAAGAACGCTCATGAATTGTGAAAAAACCTTTGTGCTCTCCATGAGGGAACTAAGAGTGAGCGTGAGGAACGCTATCATATTGCTTTAAAGAAAATCAATTCTTTTGAGATGCTTTCTAAAGAAAGTGCTAATGACATGTACACTCGATTGAATGTTCTTGTAGAGGACCTCAATGCTCTTGGACTCACCCAAATGAGCCAATCGGATGTTGCAAGGAGGATCTTGAGTGTTCTTCCCGCTGAGAAGTATGATCACATTGTCACCATGCTTCATCAAAGTGATCTCTCCACCGCAACACCGACACAAGTATTGGGGAAGATCAATGCACATGAGATGTACATGCACATCACTCCAAAAGAGGGCTCATCATCTTCCAAGAAGAAAGACTTGGCCTTCAAAGCTGGCCATGACAAGAAGAATAAGAAGGGCCAAGCCATGATGGTACAAGAAAGCTCAAGTGAAAGTGATATTGATGATGCATCACTTGCACTTATGGTGAAGAAGACCACTAAGATGCTAAAGAAGCTCAACAAGAGTGGCATCAAGTTCGATGGCAAGAAGAAGAAATTCTTCACAAGTAGCAAAAGAAAGCCCATCTCGGAGATGGATTGCTACAATTGTGATGAACTTGGCCACTTAGCTCATCAATGCCCTAGACCTCCAAAAGACAAGTACAAGAACAAGAACAAGGGCAAGAAGAATGATTCAAGTAATGAAGAAGAAGAGAGGAAGAAAAACAAGCTATACAAGAAGAAGGATGGCAAGAAGAAAGAGTTCCACAAGAAGAAGGGAGGAAAAGCATACATTGTTGGTGATTGGCTCACCGACATTGAATCATCTTGTGAGTCCTCCGACGATGAAAGCGATGATGAGAAAGAGAAGGTTGCCGCATTTGTGATGGGGCTATCATCTTCACCGACATCTTCATCACCACCTTCACCGCCACCTTCACCATCATCGTCCACTACTCACCTATGCCTTATGGCCATGGGTGAACGAAAGGTACAAAACCATGATAGTGATGATGATGATGATAGTGATAGTGATGATGAATATGACGCACATTCTTATGATGAACTTGTAAAATTGTTGAACAAATACTCTAAAGTCATAAGAAGAACTAGAAATGAAAATGATGAACTCCAAAATGAAAATGAATCACTCTCATCTAAGCTTGAAAATGCACAAAAGGCTAGTGATGAGCTCAAAGATCAAAATAAAATTATGACTTCTACTCTCAAGGAGCTCAAAACTTCTAACAAAGAGCTTAGAGATCAACATGATAAACTTGAGAAGAAGCATGATGAGCTCATCACTAGGCACAACTCTCTAAAAGACAAATATACTACATTAAAAATTGACTATGATAGTCTTGTGGTAGCTAATGAGCTTTCTCTTGAGACACATGATGCTACTAACAAAGTTGTTAAGTTTGATATAGCTACATCATGTGATGACTTGATCATTGAAAGCATTGAGCAATGTTCTAGTAGCAAAGGCAAGAGTGTGGTTGAGTCCAACAACTATGATGATTATGCCAAGATCAAGAGTGAAAATGAGAAGCTTGTAAATGAGAACAAGAAGCTAAAAGGGTTGATGGCTCTTGAGAAGCAAACATCAAATGAGTCACTTATTGAAGAAAACAAAAAGCTCAAGCAAGAGAAAGAGCATCTCAAGACCGGCCTAAGCAAGTTCACAAGAGGCCAATATTTGCAAAGTGAGCTACTCATGAACACTGTAATGAAGATGGATAGAAGTGGCATTGGTTATTTAGCAAATCAAGAGAAGAAGGCTAAAGCTCAACAACAACAAAGCAAGTCAAAGCCCAAGCCAAAGAGATGTGTTGAGTGTGGACAAGAAGGCCATTTTGCTCATGAGTGCAAAACTCCACCACCACAACCCTTGCCCAAGCATGCTAGACCCTTTGCCTTCAATGCTCATTACATGCTAAGAAAAGATTCTAGTGGAAAGATGAAAGTTATGTTCTTGGGTCCCCCAAACAAGAATAGGCCTAAGAAAATATGGGTTGCCAAGTCACTAGTTGAGAAAGTCAAGGGTCCCTCTCAAGTGTGGGTCCCTAAACAAAAAGCTTGATCTCTTGTGTGTAGGTGAACTACAAGACCGGTGGATCTCATTGGGTTATTGATAGTGGTTGCACTCAACATATGACCGGTGACCCTCGTATGTTCACCTCCATTGAAAAGAATGGGGTATGTCAAGAGAAGATCACATTTGGGGATAATTCAAAGAGCAAAGTCAAGGGTATAGGCAAGATTGCAATATCAAATGATCACTCTCTCTCAAATGTGCTCTATGTTGCTTCATTGAGTTTCAACTTGTTATCCGTTGGACAACTTTGTGACCTTGGCTTTCAATGCTTGTTCACACCTAATGAAGTGGTAGTCTCAAAGATAGATGACAAGCAAGTGATATTCAAAGGCTTTAGATACAATAATCTTTATCTTGTTGACTTCACCTCCGAAGATGCAAACTTAATGACATGTTTGTTCACCAAGACCTCACTTGGATGGCTTTGGCATAGGAGGCTTGCACATGTTGGAATGAACACTCTCAAGAAGCTATTGAAGAAAGAATTAGTGAGAGGATTGAAGGATGTAAAGTTTGAAAAGGACAAACCTTGTAGTGCATGTCAAGTGAGCAAACAAGTTGCAAACACTCATCCAACCAAAGCTTACATGTCAACTTCAAGAGTGCTAGAACTTCTACACATGGATTTGTTTGGGCCTACAACCTACAAGAGTTTGGGTGGAAATCTCTATTGTCTTGTGATAGTGGATGACTACTCAAGGTACACATGGACCTTCTTCCTTCATGACAAATCCGAAGTGGCCAATTGCTTCAAGAAGTTTGCAAAGAGAGCTCAAAATGAATTTGAAGTCAAGATAAAGAAGATTAGAAGTGACAATGGAAAAGAGTTTGACAACACAAACATTGAAGCTTATTGTGATGAGATTGGAATTAAGCATGAAGTTTCATCAACCTACACTCCTCAACAAAATGGTGTAGTTGAGAGAAAGAACCGGACTTTGATCAGACTTGCAAGGACAATGTTAGATGAGTACAACACTCCGGAGAAGTTGTGGGCCGAGGCAATCAACACCGCATGCTATGCTTCAAATCGCCTCTTCCTACAAAAGTTTCTTAGCAAGACCCCCTATGAGTTGCTAAATGGGAAGAAGCCGGACGTCTCATTCTTCTGGGTGTTTGGTTGCAAATGCTACATCTACAAGAAGCGTCAACACCTAGGGAAGTTTCAAAGACGTTGTGATATTGGTTTTCTTGTTGGTTACTCATCAAAGTCAAAGCATATAGAGTATTTAATCATGCCACCGGTTTGGTTGAAGAAACATATGATATGGAATTTGATAAATCTAACGGCTCCTAAGGAGCAATTGAGAATTGTGATGATGTAGGTGATGAACCCTTGAGGGAGGCAATGAAGAACATACCGGTGGGAGACATCAAGCCAAAAGATGATGAAGACGATGTACAAATTGTCGATCCACCATCTTCATCATGTGTGCCTCAAGATGATGACAAGAATGAGAGAGTTGAAAATAAAGACACTCATGTCTCTCATGAACAAGCCGAGGCACAAGCTCAAGATGTTGATGCTCCCCATCCTCCTCCTCAAGTGGTTGATAGAAAAAACTCACCTCTACTTCAAGCACATCCACAAGATCTCATCATAGGGGGTCCTACTAAGGGAGCAATGACTCGATCTCAAAAGCTTGCTTCTTTTGTTGAACATCACTCTTTTGTCTCTTGTGTTGAACCTAAGAATGTAGAAGAAGCTCTTCAAGATCCGGATTGGGTGAATGCTATGCATGAAGAATTGAACAACTTCACCTGCAATCAAGTGTGGACACTTGAAGAGCATCCAAAAGATGCAAGAGTCATTGGAACCAAGTGGGTGTTCCGCAACAAGCAAGATGACCAAGGCATAGTAGTGAGGAATAAGGCAAGACTAGTTGCAAAGGGGTTCTCTCAAGTTGAAGGTCTTGATTTTGGAGAGACCTTTGCACCCGTTGCAAGACTTGAAGCCATTCGTATCCTCCTTGCATATGCATCACATCATGATATGAAACTATATCAAATGGATGTGAAAAGTGCATTCTTAAATGGCTTTATAAATGAACTAGTCTATGTTAATCAACCTCCTAGGTTTGAAGACCCTAGATATCCTATTCATGTTTATAGGTTGTCCAAGGCGCTATATGGGCTCAAGCAAGCCCCTAGAGCGTGGTATGAGCGCCTCCGGGACTTTCTCATTGAGAAGGGCTTCACCATTGGGAAGGTCGACACCATACTATTCACCAAGAAGCTTAATGGGGAGATCTTCATTTGTCAAGTTTATGTTGATGATATCATCTTCGGATCAACAAATGAAGAGTATTGCAAGGAATTTGGTGAATTGATGTCGAAGGAGTTCGAGATGTCTATGATTAGTGAGCTCACATTCTTCCTTGGTTTTCAAGTCAAGCAAATGAGAGAAGAGATTTTCATCTCTCAAGAAAAGTATACCAAGGATCTTCTTAAAAGATTCAAGATGAAAAAATGTAAGCCAATCAAGACCCCAATGCCATCTAATGGACATCTCGACCTAGATGAGGGAGGTAAATCGGTTGATCAAACTCTCTACCGTTCTATGATTGGTAGCTTGTTGTACCTTACCGCATCTAGGCCCGATATCATATTTAGTGTGTGCATGTGTGCTCGCTTTCAAGCGTACCCTAAAGAACCTCACTTAAGTGTCGTAAAGAGAATTTTAAGATATCTTAAGCACACCCCAAGCATTGGTCTTTGGTATCCCAAAGGAGCTAGATTCCAACTAGTTGGCTATTCTGATTCGGATTATGCCGGTTGCAAAATTGATAGAAAAAGCATATCCAGAGGGTGCCATTTGCTTGGGAGGTCTTTAGTATCTTGGTCATCTAAAAAGCAAAATAGTGTGGCTTTGTCCACCGCCGAGGCGGAATACATTGCCGCGGGGGCTTGTTGTGCACAAATCTTATACATGAAACAAACCCTCCTAGACTATGGAATTATTCTTGAAAAGGTGCCACTTTTATGTGACAATGAAAGTGTCGTTAAAATTTCTAATAATCCGGTACAACACTCTCGCACCAAGCACATTGATATCCGCCACCACTTTCTAAGAGATTATGTTGCTAAAAATGATATATCACTATAAGGTGTAAGAAGTGAAAATCAATTAGCGGATATCTTCACTAAACCCTTTGATGAGGCTAACTTTTGTATGTTGAGAAGTGAACTTAATGTGCTTGACTCTAGTAACTTTAAAAAATGAGCTTGTGTTGTCCCTTGCATTGCATTGTATTATATGTCATGTTTAAATTTCCCGCAATGCATCTAGGGCTTGTCTAACACGGTTACGATAACCCTCCTTTGGAGGAGTGAAGAAGCCTAACCGTGGATCAAACTTGACAAGCAACCTAGTTTTACTTATTTGTATTGCATTGCATATGCATGGTTGTTGCTTTGTCGTTTCTTTTCGGTTTGGCTTTGAGCAACCTCTGTGTTCGTCCATGAATAGAGAGAGCATTTGACGCTCCTAAGGGTTCACAAACTCTATTGCATGGCCAAACGTTGCTCCTCGGGTGTTTATTGCTTATTTTCCTAAAAACAATACTAGCCTAAGGCAAATTATTTTGAAAAACTTGAGGGTTTGAGTGAGGTCACTCATATCAGGTTCCAATTGGTGTTTATTTGGGTCTCTTTGAATTGGAACTTGATTGGGAGAAGTCGCGTCGAAGATCGGAATGAAGAAAGGCGAAAAACAGTGACCGGACGCTGCACCGGACGCTGCACCAGACACTGTGATGCTTCACCACCGCGTCCGGTCATCCCGAAGACTTTCTCTTGACCTTGTGACCGGACGCTCGACCGGACGCGTCGTTGTTGACCAATGTGTCCGGTCCCTGTATCCACCACCGCGTCCGGTCATGCGCGATGAGTTTCCCGGATGACCCTCGACCAGACTCTGTCCGCGTCCGGTCAGCCCTAACCGGACGCGTTCGGTCGATCCAGGAGCTTACTGGACTGTGACCAGACGCTGCACCACCGCGTCCGATCATACGACCACCGCGTCCGGTCAGTGCGCAGCGAGCGGATCTGAGTCCTCTTATAAGCTTTCGTCCCGATCTGTTTTTCCTTCTCGCTTGCCGTACGCCGCCGCTCCCCGTGCCCTAGCCGCCTCTCGCCGTTTCGCCAAGCGCCGCCGTGCCCGTGCCTCCTCCTCCGCCGCGCCATCTCCTCCTCGCCGTCCTCCTTTGCCGCGCTGAGCCACCGCGCCCTTGCCGCCCTAGCCCGCGCCGCGTGCCGCTCTGCGCCCGCGCCGCGCGCCGTCGTGACCTCGCGCCGCCGCTGCCCGTTGCCTCGCCGCGCCGCCGTTGCCTCGCCGCGCCACCACCGAGCCCTGCCCGCGCTCAGCCCCTGCTCGCCCATGCCAACCCTAAGCATCTTCATCACCCCCATCAAGCCGAGCCACCTTCTTTAGGGTTTTGCCCTAACCCTCCACGCTCCGGTGAGTTCGAAGGTGAAACTCGTTTTTCCCGTTTTCAATCCGTCAATTCCATTGTTAGGGTTTGCCATGACAAGTCACACTCAATCGCTTATCATCGTTCCTTGTCTCGGCTTTTTCAGCGGTCATCCGGTGTGTTCGGGAAATCTCACGAAACTAGGTCATCTCATCTCGTCACCGAGTTCTCGTCGATCCGAGGTAGCCATCGCTGTTCGATTCACATCACATCTTATATGCTTTCTATCCTTAGGATCTCTTACCTTTTAGATTATATATGTTGCTTATAGTAGATCCATCTATTCCGTCTTTTCAGCGAGTTTGTCGGTGTGTTGGGGTGATAGTAGTTCACTGGTTAAATCCGAGGCCAAGCCTGCGGATACGGATTGAGGCCAAGCCTCTTGAGTGATAGTACATCATCTTACAGAGGTTCTCGGCAATTGGTCAGTATGGTTCGCTGCAAGAACGCCGGGGGTGCTCCTAGTGACGGGGACAAGAGTCCTCCTCGTCTGACAGAGGTTGCGCATGGTAAGCGCGTAAAGACCATGGCCAGAAAGAAGAAGAAGACTCTTACAGATGCAGAGATCGCTCAGGCAATCGCAGATGCAGCTGAGCAGGCAGAGAGGGGAGGCAGGAGCAGTGGTATTCATATTGGCGAGCGTCGCTTTCATCTTGAAGGTCGACAGCTTGGTACTGAGGCCATAGAGGAAACAGAGGAAACAGAGGGTATAGAGGCTATGTCAGTTGATCCACCTGCAGAGGCTCCAGAGGAGACAGAGGAGCAGCCAGTCCAGACTCCACCGCGTCGTCGCTCAGCACGTACGCAAGCTCAGGTGACTCCTAGGCCAGAGGGCCAGCGTCGTGGAGGACGTCCACCTCCCAGGGCTTGAGGACACCCCCCAATCGAGCACTTTGACTTGAGGGGAGCTACAGCACGTCAGGTGCAGGCCCTGAGGTTCGTTGAGGTTAGCCGGTGGTTCCCACCTGTACGGGATTCTAGAGCGTCAGAGGGATTCTATACACCCCTATAGGAGGATTTTTACAGAGCATATGTCGACGGTGGGATTGCTTTTCGACCTCAGAGGGTCTGTCATCTTGAGGCTCTTGTTGAGGTGGTTGGTGAGTAGCTGCGTCCGCACCTGTCCTTTCTTCCGGGCTTATCAGACTTTCTTGGACAGACAGGAGCTTACTGTGGCACTTGGGTCAGGGAGTTCTATGCCTCACTATGGATTGACCCGGCACATGAGTTTATTCACTTTGCATTCCGAGGCCGTGACCGCAGACTATACAGCACCAGAGTGCGGGAGATTCTCAGACTCCCAGCTTCAGAGACGAAGATACATCAGTTGTGCTTTGGTCAGACTGCTCCACCTAGACACCCTCACGGCGGGACAGTGCCTCCTACTGATCTGATCCGACCCTGCTTTCGTGAGCCTTTTGGTGAAGGGTCCCGTCGTACACCCGCCAGCTTGACACCTCTTGCCAGAGTCTTGGATGCCATTGTCAGACGTACACTTCTTCCGAGGCTGGGCTACAGAGAGGGACTGACCCGTATGCAGTTGTGGGTAGTGCACCACCTTCTCTCACAGACACCGTTTGATATATGGGACCTCATGCTATGTGAGATGGAGGACACCTTGGCAGAAGGCTTCAAGGGACATCATCAGCTGCCCTATACTCACTGGATATGCTTTCTTATCAGATCTTCACTCGAGCTGCCTTCTGAGATTAGAGCTGAGATATCAGACACCACCACTACCTTTCCAGAGTATGATATCCGTCAGCTATGGGCTTCTGTCACCAGAAAGCAGGCCCCAGTGCCAGGACAGCGAGAGAGACCTGAGGTGCCAAAGACAGCGGCTGAGCAGGACGCGACCGTTGAGGGTCTTGCTGAGGCAGAGCTTGCTGATCTAGATGCTCAGCCTGCTGATCTAGTTGTGGATAAGGCCTCTGACAGCACTGATGAGGATTACCAGCCTATCCCCAGGTATCGCTCTCCTCGGCCTCACGACCATGAGGCCGGTGGCTCTGGTTCAGCCTCCCGCTCAGACCCAGCCATGGTGGCTATTCTTGAGAGGCTGACCCAGGCACAGGAGAGATAGGAGCTACAGATGCAGAGACAGGCTCAGGACACTGCCGCCGCTTTTGCTCAGATACAGGCACGACAGGATGAGTTCCAGAGGCAGCAGCTTGAGCTACAACGTCAGCAGTTTAAGATGCAGCGACAGCAAGCAGCAAACCAACAGCAGTACTTAGAGCTCCTGCGTCACTTGGTTACGGTTGGGGTACCTCCTCCTGCATCTGTCGTGACTCCAGCATTACAGTCTAGTGGACCTTCGAGTCAGGGACAGCCGAGCTTCTAGTTCACTTCTCCACAGCAGCAGGTTCCTCAGTCGTTCCAGTCCCCGAGCTACACGCCTATTCAGACGGGGTTCACTCCTTCAGACCAGCCTCGCCCTCACCTATTGACAGGCACTCCGTTTGCTGACTTGAGTGCCACCTACAGCGAGTTGACTGGTCAACCGATGCCCTCGCACACTACTCTAGTTACTTCTTCAGGGTTGTCCGCTTCAGAGGCAGCTGTTCCTCCTGTGATAGGGACGGGCACTTCAGAGACTGTACCTTCATCAGTTGCCTCGACAGATCCCCCAGCTATTGGCTCACTTCAGGCTCAGGTCACAGAGACTGCTCCACTGGTTGCTACTTCTTCGTCAGTACCTACTCCTGTTGTTCAGACCCAGACCACTTCACAGCCGCGTGCTTCTTCAGAGGGTCAGCCTGACAGCTCCGAGTCCGAGGAAGATACTTCTCAGTTTGTGATCACTCCGTGCTCCTCGGCACCCGACTCGACTCCGTCTATTCCCCCGTCAGATCCTTAGATTAGTTTTTAGCGGTTGATGCCAAAGGGGGAGAGAGTAGATTCAGGGGGAGTTTTGATAGAGGGTTTTCGTTTTTATTTGTGTGCTACATTCATGCATAAAGTTTACATTAACGTACTTGCATCTTGTGACATGTGGTCGTGTGAGATACTTTGAGTCTATGTGGTCTATCTAGTCACCTTTTTAAATCATGTCACTTGTTTGGTTATAGCTCATAAGGTTCTGCTTCCATGCCTTACTCTGATTTCTTTTGAGCTATGTCTTTATGTGTACTAATGCTTCATGTTTTATCTTATGAGTACACTCTTTTGGCTTGGAGCACATAAGCAATTCCTAACCCCTTGTGCTTATTGCTTTTTTGCTTATGTGAACCAAGCATATTTGAAAACCTCAACTCTTATCTTCTAAATCTTAGTGTTGTCATCAATCACCAAAAAGGGAGAGATTGAAAGCATCTAGGCCCCGAGAGTTGGTTTCGGCAATTGATGACAACGCTTTATTACCATGACTAACGTGTGTTTTGCAGAAACTTTGGTAAGTTAGGTCATGGGGTTGATAACTGCTTTGGGCACCATGGTATTCATGCCCCTTGATGAAAATCATTTCGGTTTTCAAAGGATTGACGTCAAGATTAAGGACGGTTGTTCCGGATGTCAAGGTGTTGAGTTACATTCGGAATAGTCGTTAGGATCTTCGCTTTTTCCTTTGGCCGTACTATAAAGGGGGGCATGAGCGAATAGCTTGACCTAGGTGAGTCTTATGTTTAGGTGTGGTGCACACTTGTCAAACTTAGCACTAGGTAGCTCTAGAATAGCTCAAAGTTCAGTTGGAAGCAACTTGGTTCAAGTTGCGTCGCGTTTCGGAGTGTTTAGAGACGTTTTCCCTTGACTGGACGCGGTGTCTGGCTTGACCAGACGTGTCCGGTCAGTTCTAAACCGCTACTGTGTCTCAGCGCTGTTGACCGGACGCGGTCCTTGCGACGAACGCGGTGTTCAGGCTGACACGTGTCACTTGAGGGAAATCACCTAATCGGACGCGACTGGGGTGTGATCGGCGTGTCCGGTCATGTTCCAGTAAGGTACTTTGACGATCGGATGCGTTCGGTCATCACTAATCAGACGCGGTCGCGCGTCAGGTCAGAGTACAGTAAGCTCCCTGCATGATCGGACACGTCCGGTCACCTCTGATCGGCGCGTCCGGTCACTCAGCCGTTATTTCAGGTTTTCGACCATTACGAGCGACCGGCGCGTCCGGTCACCTCGTATTTTGTGGTTGGATTTGATTGTGGGGTGTATAAATACATCCCCACCACCTCTTTTAGAGGTCTCTTGCTCATTTGTTCAGCTGAGAAACACCTTTGGAGTGCAAGGGAGTGCAAGAGCTCTAGTGAGGATTATGTTTTGAGAATCAAAGCTTGAGAGTCCCTCACTAGTGACTAGAGAGTAGCAAGTGTGCATCCATCTTCTCATTAGGCTCGTTGTGGTCAAGTGAGAGTTCTAGCTTGTTACTCTTGGTGATAGCCATCACCTAGACGGCTTGGTGGTGTTTGGGAGTTTGGTGATCATCCGGCGGAGCTTGTGGATGACCCAACTCATCTTGTGAGCGGTTTTGGGCGATTCACCGCGATGGAGTGTCGAAGAATCAGCCCGTAGAGAGCACTTAATCCTTGCGTAGATCAAGGGGGAGCTATACCCTTGCGTGGTGCTCCAACGAGGACTAGTGGGGAGTGGCGACTCTCCGATACCTCGGGAAAACATCGCCGTGTTCCTTGCCCCTTACTTTCAAGCATTTACATTCTTGTATTACTTTCATTGCTTGGTTTACTCTCCTAGAATTGCCATGCTAGACTAGGATTGGAACTTAGGGTGCAAAACTTTTACCGGTAGAATCTCTAGGAACACAAGTAGGCACTAGAGGTGAATTCCGGCTTGTAGGATTTAATTCTTGCAATTAATTTTTAGAAAAGCCCAATTCACCCCCCTCTTGGGTAGGGATGAAAACGGACGGAATTTTTCCCGTACCGTCCCGTTCCGTTTTCTATATTTTCCCGTCCGTTTCCGTATTTGCGAGATCCCGTTTTCGTATTTGCGAAAGTAGAAAATGGTGTTTTCCGTCCGTTTCCGAGTAATCCCGTTTTAATATGGAATAGACCCGTATTTATTCCGTTTTTATTCCGTTTTCAATCTATACTCAACATGTTCAACAATTACATGTCCTTATGTTATGTTAATATAACTACGAATCACCAAATATGCCTGTTATGTTCACGTACATAGCATGTGAATGAATATTAAACTTTGTATATATTATTACATGACTTTATATATGTATACTTTGAGAATATTATATTATGTAATCTTAATTTAATTTTCTGGCTCTCCATCCGTATTTGTTCGTTTCCGTATGTCCGCATATTCCGATTCCGTTTTTGAACCCGTATTTTCTGAACCCGATCCCGTTTCCGCCAAAAAAATATAGAAACGGAAGTAGAAATAGGGGTTTTCCGTCCGTTTCCGTCCGTTTTCATCGCTACTCTTGGGCATCTTGATCCTTTCAGGAGGAAAAGCAAAAGAGAGAAAATTGTCCCATACTTTACTGACGGGAACGGAAAAAAGAAATTGAAAGGTAGTGCAAAGTTATGGTATTTATTAGGGTCAAATTATAAAAGTTCATGCACGAACCTTTATTTCCTCCATAAAAGTTGTGTGGCTGTTGTAAATCCGTTTCTTTCCTCACCTCAAAGGCTCGAATGACGGCCCGCATTCCTTCACCGCCTCTCGCCTTGTCTCACCCGCTTGCTTGGCCTCGTCTCACAAAGTGAGTTCCATGGGGTGTCAGCTTCTCTTGCCGACACTCGCCTCGCCTCACACAAGTTGTTCACGTCGAATTTGATTTGAGGCTGAGAATCCCCCGTTGCTTAGTTGACTTTTGCTTCTTGCTTCCCGTCCGTCCATGGATCCGACGACGGGGGTGGCCAAACCGATGGCGTGGCCCCTATAGACGTTGCTCCTGCTGCGGGCGTTGAGCCAGCGACGGACCTGGTGAAAGGTCCTAATGGCTAGAGGGGGTGAATAGCCTATTAAAAATTTTTACAATAATACTAAGACAAGTGATTAATAAATAAGATGGCGAAGCGAATTTTGCGCTAGCACTACACTTGTGTTGCAAGCCACCTACCTAATTCTAATATCTATGATCTCTAGTATATCACACAAAAGCTAAGTCACTAATTTACACCTAGGTGAGCAAACTAGCAAGTGAGCTACAACTGAGAGCTACACTAACTAGTTACAACTACTACAAGCTCTACACAAGTAAAGACACAATGTAATACAAGAGAGTGGTAGAGAGGCATACCACCGTGGCAAGTGATCAATCAATGAATACCAATGAATACTAAGGAGACAATCAAGACACAATGATTTTTCCTCCGAGGTTCACTTGCTTGCTAGCAAGCTAGTCCCCGTTATGGCGATTCACTCACTTGGAGGTTCACGCGCTTATAGACATCACACACCTAACCCGCAACCGGGTGCCACATAACCAACACAAGATGAAGATCCACAAGCTACGCACAATCCACTAGAGTTGCCTTTGGCACTCCATCGGGGAAGGCACAAGAACCCCTCACAATCATAATGATCAGAGCCGGAGTCAATCACCTTCCTCCGCTTGACGATCCACCAATCGCCGGGTCGTCTAGGTGTCGGCAAACATCAAGAGTAACAAGATCTCCACCAGCCCAAATCATCTGACTAGTGCCACAAAATGCTAGAACACTAAGCAATGCACTAGAGGCTCTCCAAACTAACTCAAGATGATAAAATCAAGTGTGCAAGTGAGTGGAGTGGTGTGTTCAGCTCTCAAAGGGTGTATGCAACCGTTATAAGTGCCAAGGTTGTACGCCAAGGCCGGCCGCAAGCTCTATTTATAAGCCCACAAGCAAATAGAACCATTACCCTTTGTAGCAGCTTTCTGCGAGAGCACCGGACACTCGGTGCGGTCACCGAACATGGGGTGGCGGTGCCCCCTAACAGTCGAATCCGACGGCTAGTTTGACTAGCCGTGGTCACCGGACAGGCGGCGGTGCCACCACGGCCAATACCCTGAAATCCCTCCTCTCTAGAAAATTACGGTGCACCGCCCAGGGGTGGCGGTGCCCGCGACGATGCCCACCCCCGTTTTCCCTCGCCTCTAGAAGAATGGGACGGTGGCACCAGACACACACCGGCGGTGCACTGTTGCGCGTGGGGCGGTGTACACCGTCAGTGGTGGTGCCAGCTCCCACTCAGCTCGCTCTCAGCCAAGTCTAGGTGGGCACCACCCTAGGGGTGGCGGTGCCACCGGACGAGGTGGTAGTGCCCCCAAGGCAACCCGCTGCTCTCGGCCTCCCAGCAGGTCACCGCCACAGGGGTGGCAGTGCCACCATGGCAGCACCCCAAGCCAAGTTTCGCCTCCTTTTCTTCACCTCTTTCACCACCTTTATAAATATGCTAACATTCCACGTGTTTCACCATCACGTGCAAAGTGTGTTAGCATTTTCACAAAAATTTTCAAAGGTTACTCACTTTCTCACCGATTGTACACTAGGCCTAAAATGCAATGCAAGTATTCCAACACCTAGTGGCACTAGATGATCGAGTTGTCCGATAAGAGCTCCCCTCTTAATAGTACGACCATCTATCCTAAATGTGATCACACTCTCTATAGTGTCTCGATCACCGAAAACAAAATGGCCCTATGGATTTCACCTTTGCCTTGAGCCTATTTTATTTTTCTCTTTCTTCTTCTCTAAGTCCGAAGCTTGATCACTTTCATCACATGTCCACCAACAACACCATGGACTTCATCTTGCTCCACCACTTGGATTGAACCATCTTATCTAATCACACACTTAGATGCAAAGATTAGTCCAACTAGGTTTCATCAATTATCCAAAACCAAACTAGGGATTTCGCCTAGGTGACGCTCTTCCTTGCTATGTACGTTGCACTACTCGCCTGCTCCCCTCCTCTCCTAGTCCCTGCTCACCTACGTCCGCGCCTAGCACTACGCCACCTCCTCCGCAGCTCCGCCTCCACCACAGGTGGCGCCCGCCTGGCCCGCCATGCTCTACGCTTGCGTCACGTACGGTGCCATGTTTGGCCTGCTCTCCATGGGCATCGCGCTCGCTATCACCGTCACGTATGCCGCCGTGTTTGGCCTGCTCTCCATCAGCGCCGCGCTTGCCATCGCCACCTCGGTCATGCTTGATTTGAGGCCAGTGAGGTTGATTCCATGATGGGTCCAGCTGTTTGGAGTATCTGATTCGCTCGAGTAATTTAATTGATTGTTCAATATTTTGCTCCAGTAATTGTACATATACATAGGATATGATTAATTATGACCCGAAAAGAAAGAGTAGTAGCGGATATGGACACGGATACCGTATTTAGATTGAAAAGTAGAGGATATGGATACAGTAGAGACCAGAAGGAGGACGGTGGAAATCGAAACTTCCTTATTATTGAACGTGGCAGCGGTAGGTTGGATGAAAAAAGTGTGCAAGAAATTCTGTCTCTTTATTATTAGGTATAGATATAGATATAGATATACGAGCTAAATGGAATTCTAGGATAGTACCAAGATAAAGCAATTTGAGTTTGGTTATAAAAAATATATTAATCTATACCTAATATTAAAGAGCCAAAATTTCTCTCCACCTATGTTTTTAGTCCGGCCCTCCCTAACTAACCATATGAATATAGAAATTGTTATGCACATAGATAAGGTAACATGGATAGCTACAAATAACTAATTCAAATAGATCCCTTCCATCCTGTAAAGCCTAAATAGGAACTAATTCAAATAGAAAAAGGATAAAAATAGAAATTAGACAAAGCTTATCATAATATCAAACCACGAAGAGTTTTGGGATTTGGTTCTTTTAAATTTTGTTTTCCTGTTTTCATATTAGTGTGAGAAGTTTCTTTGTATTAATTTTTTGCCCCCCTTTTTTTTGTGAATTTTTGCCCCATTTACCGTATCCGATTGGCTTACGTTTTTTTTCATGATCTTTTTTTCCACATCCGATTGCATCTGTCATTAACTTCCGATTGATTTTTTGCACCTTGTTTTCATTTTTTATCATACAAAACTTAAAAAACAAACAATAGATATAATAATAATAATAGTAATAATAATAATAGTATGAGCAGTTGAAATTCATCTCTTCCTTAAAAAAATAGAGATTTACACCAGCAAAGTTATTGATGCAATTTTTTTGATTAGAAAGAAAACCGATCTTATTATAGTCTGATTTAGTTGATGATCTAACTAATCAAATCGTGAACTACAATCTAGAGCAGTTTGTGTCCATATCAGTCTAAATAAATGTGTCTAATATGCATGTACCAATGTAATATTAAAGTGATGATATAAAATTATCTTATGTTATGAATGTCATAGTTATCGTAAAATTAATAAATTATAGCTTTAAAATTTTATAGAAAGAATGAAACCTAAAATGTAAATGGATATGTATCATTCCGGTTCTCGATTTTCATGAATATTTGATAGCTTTTTTTCCTCCCGTTGCAACGCATGGGCACGTTTGCTAGTATTTATAATATCACATAAGTATTTATTAGATTTGTATTCATTTGTAGATAGAGGTGGTAGGATTCAATAGCCCTGCTCCGCTGTGATTCTAAAACAGCCGTGGTTGCTTGTGTTTCTTCTGCTGAGAATAGTAGATGAAGGTAGAATGTTGCAGCAAGTCGTTCAGATGAAGGCTACCTCTGTCCATAAAATATACAATTCTAGTTGTATTCTTCGTTGACGTGTCAAAGTTTAGCCAAATATATATAGTTAAAATATTAGTGCTATGACACGAAATAAGTATATATATAGTATAAAAATACATCACATGCCAAATCTAATAATATTTTTTATACACTATAAATATTATTTTTTTATTTATAGTTAGTTAAACTTAAGATATTTTACTTCGACTGAATTATTATTTTTGAACAGAGGGGGTAAATACGTGTCGTGCCCTTATAGGGATGCTGAAAATGAGCAAACGTGGCAGAAGCCAATCCCATCTTGAGACTATCCACACTCATCGTCCTCTAAATTCATACTCTATCCGTCCTAGTCATCAAGATTCTTTACTCTATATATATTTCTTCCGCATCCATCATCCTCTATATCTCATACTCTATATCAACTGCCAACAGTAGGACCCACATGTTTGTAAATAAATTTTGTCTAAATATATCCATGTGAGATCTTGTTTTGAAGTATTTATTGAAACGAATTTAATGGTGCAATCGAAATTTAATTTGGTATTTGGTTTGTGAGTTATAACATTATTTAGGTAGTTAAAAATGTGGGGCCCGCCACTTATGCTTTCACTGCATGAGCGCGCTGTCCTTTTTCTGTCGCCGCTGCGTTCACGTTGTCCAAATGTCGCTGTTCGTGGGGGCTGTCAGCTTTACCGTAGATCCGGAATCGCGCTAGAAATACCGGACGTGAGCACATAGAGACCCAGATACCGGATCCCACTGCAGCTGGAATTTACGCTACATGCACCGCTACATGCACAGCTGGCATTTACCGGCTGCCTATACCGAGATGTCCACAAACAACACCATATATCGCACTGCACGTTTCTGTCGACCGTGAGTACTGACTACTGAGTACTCATTTCGTCCCAAAATAAGTCCCCACCTCATATTTCGAGAAGTCAAACAATTTAAATTTTAACTATATATATATATTAAAAAATAATAGCTGTGATATCATATACGCATCATTAGATTGATTACATCACATATTTTTCATAATAAACATATTTAGAGACAAATATTGATACTATTTTCTATAAATCTAGTAAAAGTTAACATTGGTTGACCTCTTGATACGAGATAAAGGCTTATTTTGGGATAGAGAGTAGTATTTAACGGACCCAGACTAGACTCAAGAGAGAGTGAGAGACCCTCTATCTAAGGTCATGTTTGGATCCTACGGATTTTGAGAATCCGAATAGAGAAAACCCTACCATCTTAAGTTTTCATTCAAACAGTCTAGATTTTTGCCCTGTTCGCTTAAACTTATCAGTCATGGTACAATGCTTTTTTTCACAACAAAACAACATCAGTCGGCTTATCAGCCGCAAAAACCATCCACCGAACACCTCCTTTATAGAAATTTTAACTCACAATTTTGGAATCTCAAAATTCAATAAAGCTATTAGAAATTTTTTATCCAGATTACAAAACAAAAGATAGCTCTGTTGGCCCTAGAAACCAAGGGGAGCATCTAAGAGCACGCCCAACGCAGGCGGTGGTGAGTATTAGCCTCACTAAAATGCACTGAGCCACGTAGATCAAGGCAGCTAAGATTTTTTATTCCTCAACGCAGACTACAATTTCTACTAAATGTGGTCCTGACAAGTGCTGGCTGCTTTTCCATCCCGGACTGAACTGGTTCTGAAAAAGTGATGTCAGAGTAGTGTGCCTCCTTGCCACAACGCTCGCTCTATCCACTGCCTTCACCTTTTATCAGCCAAGGAGAACGCAGCTTCTGCAGGCATGCCTGACACCTTGCGGAGCTATCAAACCATATGACTTGGAGTGCTAGATGGAACGTGGCATATGAGGCAGCACGTCACCGTGGTGCGTTAGGGTCGGCCTAAGGCATAAGCGGTAGGACCACACTGTCAGTGGTCAATTCGTCCCCGATTTTATTTTATTTTATTTTATTCATTACATCTGATGATGACGAGAAAGAAGAGAGGGCTTGGCTTCCATCCAACGCCAACGCGAAGCCGAAGCCACCGTCACCCCTGGGCTGGGCCTCTGGCAATTAATCCCCTCGCCTTCGTAACCTCCAGTTCTCCACCACCTCCTCTTCTACAACAAAACAAGCCTCATGGCTTCCTCTCCATCTCGTGCCACTACGCTGCCCTAGAACCCCCCGCCGCCGCCCCTCTTACGATTCCCCTGTCCGGCTGTCCCCGATCGCCCCCTGACACGCCCGCCGCCCCCGGATCCTGCACCGGAATTCCGGGCCGGATCGAAATCGAACCGGACCGCCTCCCTGCGTGCGCCCCCGATCAACAAACTCCCACGCGCGCGCGCGCACGCCCGCCCGCCTGAGGCGGTTGGATCCTCTGGTGGGGGTTTGTTCCTTGGTCTCGATTTGCCGCGGATGGGGGCGCCGAAGCAGCGCTGGACGCCAGAGGAAGAGGCCGCGCTCAAGGCCGGCGTCGCCAAGCACGGGCCCGGCAAGTGGCGCACCATCCTCCGGGACTCGGACTTCAGCGAGCTCCTGCGCCTCCGCTCCAATGTTGACCTCAAGGTGATGCTCGGATCGCAGGGGAGGGTGGGCGGTGGGGTTTTGGCGATCAGCTGGGGGGATAGTACGGAGGAAATCTCTAGTCTTTTTAGTAGGTTATTAAATTGAATGAAAGAAAATTGCGGGTTTGGACGGCCCTAACAGCTTGGTGTGTTCCTTATTTGGTTCTAGATCGGGATTTTAGGTGGTTGGTAGTAGGGGTTGCATAGAGTTTGAGGGCGTGGCTCGAGAGTAATCTGGGATGTCAGGAACTTCTAGCCATAGCATCATGATTCATGATGCCCCCCAAAAGCTTTCACAACCCTTTGTTTCATTCCATGTAGAGATTTTTTTTCTCACCTTGTTAGGTCTTGATGGTTCCTTGGGAGGTCACTTCCATGTGGAGATCTTGTTCACCATAATCCATAACTATAATTTTTTATGTTGGACACCTGTATTTAGTCTCCGAGTTCATTTTGAATGCCTGTATCAACGAGTACAAATGAATCTTTGGTATCGTCTATTTGTGCAGGACAAGTGGCGCAACTTGAGCGTCACCGCAGGAGGTTATGGGTCTAGAGAGAAGGCAAGGATGGCCTTGAAGAAAGGCAGGCGCGTGGTGCCAAAGCTTACTGCTGAGCCAATGGACGTAGATGGCAAGGATATGGACATCGCTCATGACGCGATCATTGAAGCGGAACCGTTAGCAATGGCTTTGGAGCCTTTGGCAATTGAGGAAAGTCCAGATAAGTCAGTTGCTAGGTCAGTAGACTCGGTGCAAATCTCTATCAAAACTATTTATTGTCTTTATGAGTAAGCTACCTTTTCAGTTCGCCATCTTCCTTTTTTGGTGAATGTGTTTTATGTGGGACTAGATAGAAATCATCGATATAAATTGATTTGGAGTTCTGATTCTAGTCCTGCCTGGTTAGACATTAAAGTTCAGAAGTTGACCGTAACGGAAATTCTTTTTAAACCATTTTAAGGTATCTCAACTGTCTCGACAACAACTAGTGCAGGAATTTGTTTACAGTTGTATTTTGAGTTGGGGTTTGTGATTTTGTTTACATGAACAGTCCCAACTTACAAGCACATTAAAGGACAAACCTAAAATAAACATATACGCAGTGATCTTGTAGCAAATCAAATGATTGCCTATTTTCTATCATATTATAAGCATGCATACATTTCCTTTGATGCTCAGTTTGACCTCTCTCATCATGTGTTTAGTTATTAAAGTTCATATGTCCATTTTTTAGGAAATGAAATATAAATTGTTACTCCCTCCCTTTTATTTTAGAAGGCATGTTTTTTCAATGATGTTCAAATATAAAAGGCGCACAGTTCCCAATGCTTCCTATACATCAAAACGCTAGTTAACTTAATGTACATAGCAATGAATTGTTTTTTCTCCGACTCAATTTATTTGTACCAAAGCAACAGAGAAGTAATAGCTACGGCGAGCATGTATACATGCAACCAGTGCGAATGACTCTTTGTCGTGTGCATGTATGCACACAGTAGTAATGTGGAGTTACTTGGGTCACTTCAGTCAGATTAGCAAGCTTGTTTGTCTTTGTTCCCAAATAAATGTGCTCACTAAAACTGAATGGAGGTACCTTGCTGCTGAATTGATGGTAACCATGCATGAGAAGATATAAAATTATATGGTGTCATAACAGAAACAGAAGACTATGCACATGCACTTGTTAAACCCTTATGGCCAGTGTGACAATGGTGGGCTATGTGCACACAGTCATTAAATCATTCTCGCAAAGAAAACAGATTAATAAATGTTGACCTGACTGTACTTACAAGTTGGACATGCTCTCTATGTTTGAACCAGTCACAGAAAATCTGATTGGGGCAGAGGGGCGAGGGTTCAGGGTTGTCAGTATCTAAAAACATGGGTCGAAGGTGGTGAACAATGGAATCCAATCAATCAGGGTCGATAATTGGATTTGGGGTCGATGAGCCATGATATCCCATGCACAAATAGTTACAGAAAATCAATACAAAGAATACAAATCCAACACACTACCCACCTAATGTAACCGTGTGACAGTCATGCTTAATCATGCAGCCTCCCTTTCTTGTTCCTCGCTTTCTCTCTGCTCAGGCAACCTAATGCAACTAGTCATGAATCAACCATGGCTAGCCAACATCTCGCACCAGGTGGTAGTGAAATTGATTGCCTACGATGTCCTCTTCTCTTTTGTGCTCCCAGTTTCATTGGCGAAGGCTTAGTCTTGCATCAGATGTTGCTGCTCCCCAAGTCGTGCGGTCGTGTCCACGATTGTTGGTAGTCATGTTCAACGCTAGCTGTCTCCCATGTCTCAGCAACATAAACCCTCCTCTCCTCTCCCCTGTATCTCATTACAGCCCTTTGGATCTGTGGTGTACAGTGGACTCCTGCCACAGTGGATTGGTGACCCAGACAGAATCGGGATGTTGACCTTGCTTGACCCGACCCTTGATTTGGGATGATGTCCTGGGGTTGCAGAACGCGCCCGACCCTGACCCCTGTGATTATGGTTTAGACATTATGGTAACAAAGATTAAGTGACGAACATATATATCTATCTTCCTTGCTATTTGTAGTCTGCAACACATGTCAGTTGATTACATTCAGTAAAGCCAACTTTGGGACATTATTGGATGTATCCACATTTGTTATTCATCTTCTGATACTGCATAACAGTTTTAGCATTTTCGCCTCCTCTATGGTCTGTACTATATTGAGATGTTCTGGTAGTGTCATAATTTGTTCCTATGGTGTGCAATACATCTGGATTCTGGAGCAAAATTTTCAAGTAAACTAAAAAGGAAACTGTTTGTGAATATATACAGTTGACACACACATCCTCTGAGTTCCACGCATGCTGTGCTCTTCCTAATGTTCAATTCCTTACAGAGGTTGTCTTGCTATGAATGTTGATACTTTTGTGTAACATGTTTATTAGTACATAATTACATATTATTATTTTGTTTATTTACTTGTGATAGCATCTCTGTTCAGCAGTTGGAGTCCTCATTACTCTTTTCATTGTACTTCAATTGTTACTGTCCAACTCTTTATTTTATTCAGCATACTGCTTTCTTGATGCTTGGTCATCCAGTGTATTTTATGCGTGTCTGTCATTTTTCCAGGCTCGATGATCTCATATTAGAAGCTATAAGGAAGCTTAACGAGCCTTCTGGGTCCAATAAGGCAGCCATTGCTGCATATATTGAGGTTTGTGGATATCAATTTATAGTGTGCGCACTTGTTTTATTTTGTGTTTTGTTTAACTTACATCAGCTGTCCTGCTATTTATTTTCTGGTGACTGCTTTCTGTAATGGGAATTGTCTCATCCTTTTGTATGAAGCATCTCTGCTGATTTTTTGCTAACTTGAGCAATCCTTTATTACCTTTTCTTTTGTGGACGGATTTAACTTAAATTGACTATATGTTTAGGACCAATACTGGCCACCTGCTGATTTTCAACGCCTGCTATCTACAAAATTGAAGTCATTGGTTAATTCCGGAAAATTAATCAAGGTCTCTCCCTCCCTCCTTCCCTGGGTCGTCTTTTTATAAATATAAAAGTGGGGCCAGACTTCAAGCTGCATACTATTTGAATCATGATTGTAGGTAAACCAAAAGTTCAGAATTGCACCAAGTTCACCTCCCTCGGGTGGAATAAGCACTAAGGTATCCTCTGCTAAAGGGATGGACACAGAAAATAATAATGCTAAACGGCTAACTAAGCCTCAAGTGGTTGCTGAACTGAAGAAGATGAAAGGCATGACCAAGGAGGAGGCAGCTGCCTTTGCTGCCAAGGCAGTTGCCGAGGCAGAAGTAGCGATAGCAGAAGCTGAGGAAGCAGCAAGAGTTGCAGAGGCTGCAGAAAATGATGCTGAAGCTGCAAAGGCTTTTCTCGATGCTGTCACTTTATCAATGAGAAGCAGGAATGCTGCTTCCATGGTATAGTGAACCCATCTTTTGTTAGTATATAGCTGGTACATAAACTCTACAACTGATAACACTTTGATGGATGCAGATGCTTCGAGCTTGCTGATCCTTTAACCATGCCGTCACATGGTTTTGGCCAGCAGCGCACTGGTGTTCTGCTGCAAAGATTTTCTGGATAGATGAGTTTCTTGTATAGCCTTATAGATCATGACGCATCAACGGGAGGGGTTTTCAACATCTTGCTGCTGGTCCTGTGCTGTGCAGCCAATCGACATTCGACAATATGATAACAAGAATGAACGGGAAAGTAGTCTTCATTTGTTTTTTTTTTTGTTTTCCCCCCATTGTGTTGCTTTGTAATTAAACTCTAGCCTTTTCCCTTAATTAGTTGAAGTGAAGTGATGTCGTCTAATAGAACAACTGTAGTGAAAAGAAAATGTCAGAAAGCTGTCTTAGTTAATGCAAATTTGCTGTGATAGTATGTTTCTAGATACGATTATCTGATGACAGCGTTTAAGGTTATATGTGTGCTGCTTTGTTTTTTCGTGATTACCTCCGCTTTAAGAAAGCATGTAAGATTTACAACCTCGACTCGGGAATCGGGATACCAGCCAATGTTAGCCTAAACGGTTAAACAGATTGGACAGTAACTATTTATTCAGGCTGAACTAGACGGTGACTAAATGGCTGATTAAAAGGACATGGCAAGACATTGTGTAACGTTTACAGGACTAAATGGCCGTGTAAGCAAACAGTGCCAGCAAAACGGTTCAGCACAAATTATGTCTCGTTTCTGATAGTTATGTATTCTTCTGTACATCAGCTCAGCACAAATCATGTCTCGTTTCTGATAGCTATATATTCTTCTGTAATCAACTCGTTACACCTAGTACGTTTGGTTCTGGTTCAGTTAACTTGTGACTGGATGTAAGGTTGATCAACTGGATGTAAATTTGATTCGTTTATTAAGACGTGTGTGGCCAAACTTTTAACAATTCGATTGTTAATGTATGTTAATAAGATAAAATGGAAACATTAAAAATCATATATATTTGTTTCAAAGGAAATTTCGCAATATCACAATCTTATTGGGTTTTAGAAGTCTAATGCAAAAGAAATCAGGGAGGCGCACATTGTGAAGTGCATATTTTGACGGTGATATAATTCTTATCTGAAATGCATCTATAAAAACACTTACTAATAAAAGCTTTAGATTAACACCTCCTATGCTACGACGCGCGTAATTTTCTTATTCTATTCAGCTTGAATGCTTGACACCCAAATATTGCTTGAGCTGCAGTTCATTCCTTCAACTTTAAGAGGCCATTCTGTGTAAATCTACATGGTCTAAAATTGTACAAAATTGTGTTCACTCAACATATCAGTTTCCAGAATCACTGTTTCTGGACTTCTTCTGGCATACATAAAGTTGATTAACATTAGCCCTTGCAGTCTTGCACTGCCTGTGTTCTCCGGATCACATCTTCCAATGATGCTTCGACAGTTAATCTTCTGCGTTCAGCCGTTCACTCAGCATGGCTGTATCTCTTGATGCCGTGGACTCGATTCATGATTCCAGGTCATTCATCACGACTCGCACAAGACTTTGCAAATAGCAAGCCTTGCTGCTGATTCTTGGCAGGCCACAGGTGAAGCTACAGATGCAGCTTCGGCCCTTGATGTTCAGAAACTCAGGTGACCCAGCTGCACCCAGGCGTGTGATCAGCACTCTTCTCGTTTCCAGCCTGAGTTTCATCGGCCGTGCTGCCTCCGCAGCCCTGCACCAGTCTCTCATAGTTCCCGGCGCCACCATCGGACTGCAGCGCTCTCAGCTCCTGCACCGCGATGCTTCCCATGGCGCTGTTCTTATGGGCCAAGCAAGAATGCAGAAGAGTACGCCACGCCAACGCGTTCAACACGAACGGCATCTTCCGGAGCAGGTCGTACGCCTCTTCAAGCCTCCCAGCACGGCCGAGGAGGTCGATGACACTGATGTAGTGGTCAAGTGTTGGTTCCAGGCCATGCTTCTTGGCCATTGCATCGAAGTAGCTCAACCCCTCCACAACCAGCCCGGCGTGGCTGCAGGATGTCAGGATGGCGATGAAGGTGTTGCCATTGTACATCCCGTGTTCCAGTGCGCGCTCTCCAACTGCCAGAGCTTGCCTCCCAAGGCCGTTCTGACCAAGCCCCTGTATCACTGAGTTCCATGACACGACGTCCCTGACCATCATTTCTTCGAACACTCGCTCGAGATCAAGTGTCGCGCCGCAGCTGCTGTACATGCTGATCAGAGAATTGCTGACGAAGACGTTACTCCGACCGAACCCGTCCTTTATGGTGCGCGCATGCACTTGCCTCCCAAACGCAAGCATTGCCAGCACTGAGCAGGTGTGCAAAACTGTTGTGTATATTGAGGGGTTTAAAACCTTGGCATTGCCACCACAATGGCATTCCGATCTGATCAGATCGATGAAGAGGCGGAGAGCATCTTCTCCAAGGCTATTCTCCCCTAGGCAGCATATTATGATGCTCCACGTGGAGGCATCCTTTTTACTCATACTTCTGAAGAGATCAAGAGCCCTGTCGACGAGCTTATGCCGGGAATATCCATCCATCATGATGTTCCAAGAGCAGATGTCCCTGTACCGCATCCCGTAGAACACCTTCTCGGCGTCCGACAGTGCGCCGAGCTTGGCGTGCACATCGATCAAAGCATTCCACACGAAACAATGCCTGCTCCCTTCGTCCACGAGCTTGAAGATGACCCCATGGAGCTGCAACAGCATGGCTAGTGACCGGACACCCACGCAGGCCTTGAGCAGGGAGCTGAACGTGTGCGCATTGGGCAGCACCCCCCGCGCAAAGAACTCGGCGTAGAGCGCCACGAAGAGCTCCACCGCCTTACCAGGCTCGCCGTTCCGGACATGGCACGACACCATGGCCGTCCAGGTGAAGACGTTGTGCTGATCAAGCGGGAGCTCTTCGAAGAGAAGCCGCGCGCTGGCGGCCGCGGCTCCGCTGGCGCGGGAGAGGCCCCCGATCATGGTGGTGTAAGAGGTGGCGTTCCTTCTGGGCATCTCCCGGAAGAAAGAGAGCGCCCAGTCGGTGCGGCCGGCGTCGACGAGCGCGGCCAGCGCGGCGTTCCAGGACACCTGGCTCTTCACGGGCATTGCCTCGAACAGCTCGAGGGCCCTCTCGGCCTGCCCGGCTCTGCCGGCCTCCGTGACCTCGATTGTCCTACGGGCCAGGCGAGACAAGCGCGGCAGGTCCTGGACTGCCTTGCCGAGCGCCCGCGGCGCCATTTTCCGTGACTTCCGAGGCTGGTTGGAACGCTGCCGCCTCTCCTCTAGTCTCCTGCCTGCAGAACCACGCTGCCGTCCTGAACCCACGTCGCGCACACAGAGCCTGAGGCACCGGTGCACCGGCCCGGGAGCCCACACATGTCGCGTTTCGGTACGGCGGGGGAGTCAGGCAAGTGGCGCTGGCCGCTGGGAGGCGGAGCAGATGGTGATGGCGGATTGGCGGTGGATGAATACAATACAATGCCCACCGGCACGGCGGCACCCAGGCATCAACTACTGGATTTGGGGAGGCACGAGAATGGCCAGGCTCTGTCGCTCTGTCAGTACCGGGGAGTTCCAGTGCAGCGATGAGTCTGCAGTTCTGTAATGAGTTGAGCAACTTTGTTTGGCGAAGCGCCTCGTGCTGCACTTCGAATTCGATTGTAGCCAGCCAGTGCTTCGGTGAGGGCCTCCGTCCGGACGGACTGCTTCTCAATTAATTAAAAAAATAGTTAAATACATGGTAGGTTCTTGAACTTGGTTAGGGTGTTACTTAGGTTATGAACTCTCAAAATATATTTTTAGCACTCTAAAGTTGCTTAAGTGTGTCACGTCCATAAGCCTACGTAACGCTGCCAGCGTGGCGCTGACTGTTCACAGGAGCGGACATGGCGGCACTCCTCAACGTCGCCTGGTCCAAGGACGCGCGCACCGCGCTCAGGCTCGTCTGTGGCCTGGGGAAGCGCCTCGTGCTGCACTTCGAATTCGATTGTAGCCGGGCAGTGCATCCGGACAGCTTCTCCGTTAAAAAAACTGGATTAGACCCTGTTTAATTTTCACCTAAAAACTTTTCACCCCGTCACATCGAATGTTTGATACATGCATGGAGCATTAAATATAGATAAAAAAACTAATTGCACAATTTGCATAGAAACAGCGAGACGAATCTTTTAAGCATAATTAGTCCATGATTAGTCATAATTGCTACAGTAACACATATGCTAATGACGGGTTGATTAGGCTTAATAAATTCGTCTCGCGGTTTCCAGGCGAGATCGAGAGGTCCATCGCCGCCACCGGCCCTCCTCCGCCTCGAATGGTGCGACCTCCCATCTCCCCCGCAGCCGTCGTTGTCCTCCTGCCCGCGCGCTCGTCTTCCTTGCTTCTACCCGTGCTTCATGGCCATCATCCTCCATCCTCGGTAGCTCTGGCACCCGGTCCACCGGCGGCTTGGCCGACACGACCTCCCATCGGCCTTCGTCCACCATTCTCGGCCACCGGCTAGCCGAAACCGGCCGCCGCCCCACTCTGCGCTGCGTCGTATGGAAGAAAGGTAAAAAAACATACGTTGCAAGCCTGTGTTTCAAGTGTTTCATAGGTATATTGCAAGTGTTTCATGTGGATGTTGCAAAAGTAGATCAGGATGTTGCATATGTTGCAATGGTTGTACACGTATGTCACAAGCTTCTATTCACAATGTTTCATTTGTTTTCTATACGTATGTTGCAAGTATTTATTTGGATGTTGTATATGTTTCACACATATGTTGCAAGTGTTTTTATCTAGATGTTGCGTATATCTTTGCAATGGTTTCAAGTGTTTTTCAGGTATTTTGAAGTGTTTCAGAAGCATGTTTCAAGTGTTTCATTTGCCTTCAGACGTATGCTGCAAGGTTTGCATCTGAATATTTCAAAAGTAGATCGGGTGTTGCTTCTCTCTCCTCGCCTTCCGTTGCCTCGCCTCGGTGTCTCCTCCTTTTTCCGATGCCGGCTGGGCATCCGCTACCCTCTCTCCCTCTTCTCGATGCTAGTGACGTTCGGGTGGACGAGCCCCGTGTGGGCGTGTGAAACGACGCGTGAAAAGGACTGCAGGTGCGGACGTCCGGACGCCAGATGTCCAGACGCTAGCAAGCTTGAATTGATATGGAATGGAATACACACACCGCACTTGACTTCTTCTCTATTTATGCACCACTAAAAAACGAACCCGTGTGGACTATTTGTGCACCACTAAAAACGTTTTGAACCTAGAAATGCAAATCCAAGTTGATGAACCTCATCGACATAGGCAAACATGTTGACGGACTAACCATGCATTTTACTCTTCTATATAAAATGTTCTGTTGCCCCGCATTGAGGCCTCGTTTAGTTCCAGGGTGTAAAGTTTTGTGGTGTCACGTCGGGTGTCACATGAGGTGTCACATGAGATATTCGGATACTAATAAAAAAACAAATTACAGAGTCCGTCAGTAAACCACGAGACGAATTTATTAAGCTTAATTAATCCGTCATTAGTACATAGGGTACTGTAGTATTTTATTGTCAAATCATGGACTAATTATGCTTAAAAGATTCGTCTCGCAAAATAATCGCAATCTGTGCAATTAGTTATTTTTTTAGTCTATATTTAATACTCCATGCATGTGTCAAAACATTCGATGAGATAAGATGTAAACTTTATGCATGTGTCAAAACATTCGATGAGATAAGATGTAAACTTTTTTGGGAGGAACTAAACTAAGGGCTGGGGGAGGAACTAAACTAAGGCCTGAGAAGTTTTATCCGAGTTTCAGCAAGTTAAGTCAACTTCCTCTATCAGAATATATCACAACGCAATCTGCATTTACATTCATAATATTGAACTCACGAACACATTGTGGGGAATAAAGCATGCCCAACACGTTTCAACTTACAAAATACCAATAACTTAAACCAGAATCACCGGATGTGCAGCTACATTGCTCACATAAGGTGAGAGCTTAGGTTAAATATCAACGAAAGGAAGGCCAAAACAACACAGACAACACTGGCATGCGATGCTGTTTGATTGCAGAAACATATCGCTGCAAATCACTGGTAGAACTCATTCCCGGCACTGTCTGAAACCATATCCATAGAAGTGTCGTTGGAGCTTGCAGAATTCGTCTCCCTATTTGCCCCTGCTAAGTTTGCTTCTGCATTCCGGCCTCCATTACCAGCACCTTGAGTGATGTGATAGTTCTGGAGACTCCTGCGCACTGGGCTTGATAAGGCATTAGAGAATATTGTATTCTTTGACTGGTCAGTGATGCTGGGTCTAGGAGCAAACCCAGCTGCTGATTGCCCATACAAACCAGTTCCAGGTGGGACAACTGAATTGGTGAATGGATTTGCAATCTGAGGATGCTGATGTACTCTTGGGGAGACATGTGCATCAGTACCTCCATAGTCTATCTCATGCTGCAAAAGAAACAAGAGTATGTGAACATTATGATTGCTTCACAAATTTAATGAGCGCAAGAAATCTTTACTACCCAAAGCAACAGGCATAGTGGTAACTAGGTCCATCTGTAGTTCTTTCTAAAGGCATACTACTTCATAGCAATTACCAAACACAGCTTAAGACCCCACTCTTGACACCCTTGTCACGACAATCCATTGCCGAACGAGCTCCTGTGCGGTATGAGGTGTATCTTGTATGTTCGGAAAACCTAGTCCTCATGGACTGTTTGGATGTGGTACTCCTGTACGGTATGATGTGTATCTTGTATGTTCGGAAAACCTAGTCCTCGTCATGACAATCCATTGCTGAATGTAGCTCTTGAACATATAGGAATATTTAACACACAGAAAAAAAATAAACAGATATGGAACTAAAGGCCTGTTTGGATGTTGTGGCTTTAGAAAACTATGGTATCAAGAAACTGTAGTTTTATGAGCCAAAGACTTGCAAAACCGTGGTTTAGAAAAAAAAGGTCTAAATTGGAGTTCCTAAAACTCATTGTATGGTTTTGACAAAGGTTTGTTGCATCCAAACACACAGAAGTTTGGCAACTCACTCCTCCCTCCCTCCCTCCCATCCAAACAGGGCCTAAACAGCTACGCAGATGCATAGGTAAGATTTTGCTGAAGTAAATCAAATCGTGTCTTCTCCACAAAAAAAGCAAGGCAACTCATAGTCAAAACATGTTCAAGCAAAGTGCAATAGTCTAGGAAGTTTCAAGGTTGGACCTGGATATGAGACATTATTTCAGCTACAGTGAGCCTTGCCTCTTCATCGTGCTTCCTCAAGATCCATTGGTAGAGCTTTTCCTGCGACATTAAGCTTGAATTTAGCAAAGACATTTCTTTACTCATACTTAGCAATATAAACTCTGAAGCATAAGAATCTCCAAGAAAGATAAATGCTCATGTATGCTGTTTTGAAGCACAGGAATTAATTGTGATAGCAAATCCTGTATGTTTGTCCATAAACTTTTACCTGTAGATATACCTATTATTTTTTCTCTCTGAAGACTAATAGAATAAACCTTCATACTAATAAACTACTTCAAGTCTCAATGAATACTACAGTGTTGCAATACAAAATTGCATCCCTTGCGGGCAAACTAAATAGATACTCAAGCACCTTGGGGGGTCCTACACTGCATAATTTACTTGTCGTGGATTACCTAATGTCTCTCTTGAAAAATGAAGGTCAGGTACACCGACAGTGTGGCAGTATATATACAATAAACACAGAACTAATATTTGAGACTGTTCCAACCGGCATTTCTTCTTCTATATAAGCTTGTGCGTGCAGAATCCTACACGTCCACTGATGTATGGCTAAATCCAACCTCTACACTTGTCTATCTAAAAGATCGAAGAGGGCAAACCAATCAAATTCGCGCGCGGGGGGCAATCGAATTCCCAATGCCCCGACCCCCGACCGACCAACCGGCGGGCGGACGGAAGAGAGAGAAGAAGCAGGAATGGGGGCGGTAGACAGGAGACAGGGGAGGGTGTACGCACTAAGGCGTGGCGCTCGCCGGCCTGGAAGGAGAGCTTCTGCTGGGCCATGGCCTGCGTGTAGAGCTGGGAGAGGGAGTTGGCGGCGCCGCAGAAGGTGGAGTAGAGCGTGCGATCGGCCTCGTCCAGCCGCGGCGCGGCGTCCGTCTTCCTCTTCCGGGCCATCGCCGCCGCCGCCGCCGATGAAGCCGCGCGAATCGAGGAGGGGAAGAGACTAGGGCCTCGTTTAGTTTCCTGAGTCGGGGGTGGCCGACTCTGCACAGTGCCAACCCCGACACTGTAGCACTTTTTGTTTTTTAGTGGTAATAATTGTCTAAATTTTAATTAATTAGGCTCAAAATGTTCGTCTCGCAAAGTATAACAAAACTGTGCAATTAGTTTTTGATTTCATCTACATTTAGTACTCCATATATATGTCGATATTTTGATGTGATGGGGAATCTTCTTTTTGCATAGTGGAATTTGGGGGTGAATTTTGGAATCTAAACAAGGGGTAGAAAGGGTTTGCGGATTGCTTGCGCTTCCAATTGAATTTTGCTCCCCCCTTTTCCCCCTTGTGCGGTTCGCTTTCGGCTCGGCGGTTCGTGTCGTGGTTTTGGTTCACGCAAGCGGCCGGACGACGGAGAGAGATGCGGACGCGGGCCAGCAGGCGAAGCGGACCGGGCCGAGCTATAAGGACACGCTTGCGTGGATGCCTCATTATGGGCCGGGCTGCAGCCGACAGCATGCCAGATTTATTGTGGGCCTTCAACATCAGAAGACCGGCCCTGAAGTAGTGAAATAAGTATACTACTACTGCTAGGAAAATCGGGCCATGGTTGTTTTCTAAACTTGCTTTGCTGTGTCTGTGTGTGTCTCTCTTCTCTCCGCCCAACAACGCCGCGATCCAGATCCAGGCATCCAGGCCATCCTTCCGCCGCCGCGGACTGCGCCTCTCTTCCTTCTCCAGCGGCCGGGCGTCCTCGATCATCCCCTGGACTGGATCGGAACGGGGATCCAGCCGGACCTGCGGTGATCCCTTCCTTTTCTCGGTAGGCCTTCTTGAACGGATTCTTCGTTTTCAATGCAGATTCTTGAGTCCTCAAATCCGAAGCTTTTATGTGGCGGATATGATGGATGGATTGTTTCCTTTGCAGGATAGTGTAGTGAGCTAGCCAATGGAGAGGTAATTCGTCAGGCTGGTGTCGAGTTCCTAGTTCATGGTGCCTGGATGAGCAGTGGAGATGCTACTGGCCGTGGAAGGAGGAGGGTTCTTCTCGTCTTCAGCTTCAGGGTACAGCCATGGCCTCGCCCTCCTGCTGCTCGGGCGGAAAGCTGAGGAGAAGCCCGTCAAGGTCTCGCCGTGGAACCAGTACCGGCTAGTCGACCGGGAGACCGAGCAGGTGTACCACCTGCCCTCCGCCGCCAAGGACCAGGCGCCTGGGAAATGTGCTCCCTTCGTCTGCTTCGGATGCACGGCGAATGGCCTCGAGGTGGCGTCTCCTCCCAAAGCGGCCTCCAGTAGTGCGCCCGGCGGTATCGGCACCTCACAGGAAGAAGCATCTTGTTCAGCAAACAAGACGTTGACCACTAGTGGTTCCATCGGTGGCAGTGAGAGACGAGGCTGTCTTAAGAGCAATTCCAAAAGGGATTCCTTGGAGCACCGTATAGTGGTCAGCGAGGGTGAAGAACCGCGCGAGTCTGTGGAAGAGGTGCAGACCTTGAGATCTAGCGTGGAACGGAGGAAAGTTCAGTGGACAGATACATGTGGAAAGGAGCTTTTTGAGATAAGGGAGTTTGAAACAAGGTATGGTCCAAAAATCCTATATTTCCTTGCATGCCATTGTGCCCTGGAAAATATATTGTTTTCGTGGTTATTTAGTCTGGACGTCTTATTGTCAATTGTCATACATGAATGAATGCACATTTCTATCTTCTTCTATTAATGAATCCAAATTTCAAAATAAGAGCCATAAAAGCACAACATCATCTTAAATTTTTGGTGCTTTTGTGCCATCTAGTAACCATCTTGTGAGGTAATTTATCTTCAAATTTTCAAGTAACAAAGATACCACAAAGTTCAAGTGTTCCACCTTAATGAGTAGTCACCACCTAAAAGGCTAAAATTTAACGCCTTCTTCCTTGGAGTCAAATCTCTAAAGCCCTATGTACATACTTTTAAAGGTAAAGACAATTCCACATACTAAAAATTTAACATATGCTTATTAAATGTTCTATATTGTGAACATGTTAAAGTGCATGGGGTTTACATTAGTTTGTAGCTCATTGAAGAAGCAGTGCACCTGCACCATTAAATGATGCAAATATGTGTATAGTCTGGCTTGGTGCTGAATTCTCATTACTACTAAGGCCCTTTAGAGCTTCGGGCACCTCTAGCTCCAGCTCTTCCGTGCACTATAGCGACGAGCCGTTTTCATCTCTCCTCTCAAAATGAGTTAGGTGCCGATGAAGCCACTATTTTTAGCTTCACCAGCTCCAGCTCCTCTGCGCACTATAGCAAGGAGCCAGAGCCATTTGGAGCGGTGCCAAACGGGGCCTAAATGCTTACAGTATGAAGAATAGCTGTATCTTTGTTTGATTTGCATTCATTACGTCGTAAGGAAAGCTCCCTACAAATTAATTGACACTGATTTTTCATATGCATGTTCAAGTGTATCTGGTCACTTTTACTACTCCCAAACTATAAGGTGAAAACCCCATGGATGTGGTGATACGTATCTTCTGTATTCTTGTGTTCTACTAGTGTTTTGTTGTACTTGTATACTATATTCTGATTGCTGCTTTTTGTATCTTGGCAGCGACGAGGGCCTGTCAGATGATGCAGAAAACGAAGGTTTCCGGAAATGTGAGTGTGTGATTCAGTAGATTTCATGTCTGCACAACAAGCCTGACAGAAACATCTCCTCATGGTAAGCCTATGTCCTGCTGGGAAGGATGTGCCGCACCGGTGACTTCTTTGCAACTGAAATGATCGACGACAGTCGAAACAAAGCAAACAGTAATGAGTTGATATTGTGCTAGATTATTTGTTGGTTCTATGCTTAACTAGTCTGCTCGGCAAGGTTATAGTTTCGATGCCCACCTGTACAATATCAAGATCTCCTTTCTTTCTTTTCTGTCATATTTTGTTTTTCTGGCTTCCATTGTGTTTTCACGCCCGCTGTACCATATGAAGCTGCCCTGTTACTTCTGCCAGGGATGTTGGATTCCTGACTTCATGCTGTTCCCTTTTGTTTAGCTCCTGACGTGTTGAGTGATGGCTTGTTGACATTTTGGTCCAAATTGGTAAAATTCGTTCTTTGTTGCATAAGAGTGACATATGAGGGCCATTTGATTGTTTAACTCTCAGGCGTACTGTGTTTTGATGTGGATTTGTCTTTCTGCCCCTATAATGTCTATGAGACATTGCTTTTCCACGGTTCAGTAATGTCTTCTCTGAGAAAATGTGCTACTATATTGGTTGCTAAGTTAGTACAATAGATCAACTCTGAATCTTATACCTTTGACTTGTTTTTTATATTATAATGTAGTAGCAAACATGTCCTTGTGTTGTAAAGGGATGCACAATTTGTTATGTGGTCACTTGAATGACTTAGGCTTAGGGATTTATGCAATAATCATGTAATTTGTTTCAATACGTCTTGAGATTGGACTCCATTCCTAGTCATCTGTTCCAATGCACTCCATACAATTGCTTTTTCTAACTTGTATGGGCATGAATTCTAAGTTTGGGTCATAGTTCTGGTCATGGACAGGACACAATGATGCAAAGGTATGTGGAAAATAAAGAAAAAACAGTGGTGTTCTAACTTCTAGGAGCATGGATCCTAAGTCTGGTCATGGATGGGATATAGAGTTCGGGTCATAGACGGGGTACAGCAAAGTTACTGTGGAAAATAAAAAAAACGCATGGAAGGATTTTTTTTAATATTTGATGTAGATATATATATTTATAAAATCCACCATATTTATGAGATTTCATAGATATATCTAAAACAAATCTACATATTTTTTTTCATATTTTTGAACTAAGTACTTAAAATTGATATTTTCTGTCCGGATTCTATCCATTATGTCATCATTTGTGGTGCATGGAAGGATTACGTTTGATGAAATAAAAAGAAGCTGAAAATCTATTTCAATCACTATTATTAGGGGGGTCGCTTCAGCGGCATTAAAGGTCGGCTGCCCTAAAGGTGGCATCGAGTACGTAGGACACATACATGATCGTGGTTATATACATCTCGATTTCTTATACATTTCGCTGAAAACGACTCAAATGGTTAACGACTCAAATGGTTACATATATTAGGTGTTTGGATTCACCTCCTAAACTTTAGTCGTTGTACCATCGGATGTTTAGACACGTGCATGGAGTATTAAATATAGACTAATTATAGAACTAAATGTACAGATTGAGACTGTTTTGCAAGACGAATTTTTTAATTCTAATTAATCTATGATTTGACAATGTGGTGCTACAATAAACATGTGCTAATGATGGATTAATTAAGCTTAATAAATTCGTCTCGTGGATTACTGACGGATTCTGTAATTTGTTTTTTTATTAGTATCCGAATACTTCATGCGACATCTCCATATGACACCTCCTAAATTTTAGTCACTGGGTCCAAACACCCCCTATGTTTTTTAAATCTACACCTGTCTAAATTCGTTCCTGCAAGAAGCTAAAACCCAAGACCTAAGAGCAGCTCCAGTGTGCTTGCTAAAGAGGTGCTAGCAGGAGAGAGAAAGAAGCAAGGCAGGTGCATCACATTGGAAAGCCGGTGCTAGCGTAGCACCGTCTGGCACCTGTGACCAATTTGAGCAACGGGTGCTAGCAATAAAAAAATATGTGTCAGAGTGCTTTTCACTTGGTGGTTGGCCTCGGCAACGGGACACACGATATTTTTATTTCTTGTGGGTCCATCTTAGCTTATGCTAACGAATTTATACGTTGGAGCAGTTTTGACTAGCAAAGCACCGGTTGAGGTGTCCTTTGTTTGCACCCTCCTTCAGATTATACATTGCGGCTGCCCTAAGGGGAAGCCTCCTGGACCACTAGGCTGCTAGTATCTTACGCAAAGTGTGACAAGTGACATACTCTAAAAAAAAAGCAATACTCCCTCCAATCACAAATAAGAGACGTTTTAAGCATTCCTCTAGTCTTCAAAACACATTTTTTTACTACTATTTTTGTTACAAAATCTATATAACCAAGAAAAAGTACATGTTTATAAAACTACATTTCAATACAATTATGCTCATATTATTGCATTTTCAAAATTTTAAATTCAACACATGAAAAACAATATGGAACCACAATTTCGAATGATTGATTTAGTACAACCCAAAACATCCCTTAATTGTGGTCAGAGTAGTGCCTTTGCGAAACCAAATTCATTAAGATTGACCAAATATTAAATGAGGCCATATGGACTAGGCTCTCTTTACTAGCCGATCTTTTTTTGTTAAATCTTTGTTGCTGAATTTAAAACATCTCCCACCTAAATTCTAATTCTAATGCTAGACAACCTACACACTAACTCTCAAAACTGGACAAGTCACCTCCCCTAAAATAGTTTAGAGTGGTTTCAAAGGTTGTTTTTATTGATGTTGCACATATGTAGCACACGGGATCCACATGTCATTGGTTTTTAGTCATGTAACCTTTCATAGAATAGTTGGACTCCTAAGATGATCTCAAATGAAACAAAATTAACTAGAAAAGCTTTAGATCTCAGCGAGCACCAAACCAACTACAATTTTGGTATAGCTTAAAATGGACATATTTGGCTCCAGACAATCTGAAATAAAATGGTTTTCAAATACAAAGTTGTAGATCGCACGAAGAGCTACAAATCTTGTATAGACCACGTCAACATTCAAGGTCGTTTGAAAAAAATAAACGAATATTTTGATCCCTTAATGATCTCAAATAAAAAAAATGACAAATGAAAAGTTTTAGATCACATCAAGATATAAAGGTTTTATACAGACCATGTTAGCATCAGAGGTCATTCAAAAAAAATTAAAATTTTGAATTTTCAAAATTTGGTAACTTCAAATGTCAAGCAATTTCTGCTTTGGTAAATAATAATCGTAAAACAAAAGCGCTACTACAAGCAGCCCAAGTGACAGACAGGGACAATCGCAGCAGGTCAGCACCAGAATGTCTGAAGGTGCTGCGCCCATGTTGAGTCCCTGCAAACCTCACAAACTTTCTGTTAGGAGACAACACGCACGATGTTGAGTTCCTGGGCCCTCCAGGTTCGCGGACGGAAACTTGGCACCACACACTCTTATCCACAGCGAGAGCTTTGGGTGTGTGTCCAAACCTTCTCCACGCGTTCCTTCCCTCGTCTCCTCCCTGTTCTGTTCATACCCTCTCAAGAATCAAGAAACAAGAGGGCCAGCCAGCGCTTGCTGCAAAGCTCAAGCGCCGCAGCAATGTCTCTGGCCCCGTACATCCCTTCGATCAAGGTGAAGGTGGGGGCCGTCTCGGTCGCGCCCCCGCACCGCGCATGCCGGTCCTTCGCGGTGATCAGGAGCTCCAAGGCGGAGGGCCCCATCCGGAGACCTGCGGCGCCTCCGCTGTCGCCACCGCCGCCGATGCCACCCAAGACGCCGGCTCTGTCCACTCCTCCCACCCTGTCGCAGCCTCCGACGCCCGTGAAGCCCGCTGCCCCACCCACGTCGTCGCAGCCGACACCACCGTCTCCTGAGCCGAAGCCAGCTGAGGCCACAGCCCCGGCGGCAGCGCTGCAGAGGCCGGTGGCTGGGGCTGTGACGCTGGAGTACCAGAGGAAGGTGGCCAAGGACCTGCAGGAGTACTTCAAGAAGAAGAAGCTGGAGGAGGCCAACCAGGGCCCGTTCTTTGGGTTCTTGCCCAAGAATGAGATTTCCAACGGAAGGTACGTTTGCCCCTGCAAGATGCTATCAAATTTGTGAACCAGAAGTTCCACAAAAAAATTGTGAACCAGAAAGCTTTTTGAACTATCCAATATGGTTGGTGAGATTTTTCCTGGTACCTTCAAATATTTGAAGGTTTTTGAATCAGGGACATTTCTTGACCTAATAAACTAAACTGCAAATTGATCTAGCCTGAGCTTTACAGAGGGCATGCTCCTTTGCAATCAATAAATCGATCAAACATCAGACTTGAGATTGATTAATCAGTTGAGAACTGACATGTTTCCAATCCATTTGGAACAAGGCCTAGTGAAGTTGAATAACCAGAAAGCTTGTCTCTATGCGCTAATTCACCTTGCTAC
This sequence comes from Saccharum spontaneum, assembly GCA_022457205.1. Taxonomy (NCBI): domain Eukaryota; kingdom Viridiplantae; phylum Streptophyta; class Magnoliopsida; order Poales; family Poaceae; genus Saccharum; species Saccharum spontaneum. Next base: position 37,456,411 of record CM039587.1, read on the forward strand.
AAATCTTGCAGGTGGGCCATGTTTGGGTTTGCAGTAGGGATGCTAACAGAGTACGCAACAGGCTCAGATTTTGTTCAGCAAATGAAGATCCTTCTCTCCAATTTTGGAATTGTGGACTTGGATTAATGGCGGACTTGGTGTTTTCGTTATGTATAAGTCTTTTAAGTGTAATGTACTTACTTGATATGGCATATAGAAAATTTTATCTTGCACTTTGTTTAACTTGGTTTCATTTGTGTTGGATACACATTAATATCAATTTCCAGTTTTCTTCTATTAGCTACCTGGATTACACGGGAGGACAACACTGTAGGATTTACTGAGTTACAGTGTGGGCAAAAAGGTTTATCTCTAATACTAATGTACAATTACAAGTTGCCAAATGCCAATAATAGTATATGCTTTCAGACAAATAACAGTGTATGTAGATTGGCATTGCTACATTATGATGTGAATATGCCATTGTTCTATCCTGGTTCATCTAGCATTAAGCAATAGGATCACAAGTCAAAAGGAGATGCTTTAATTGAAACACTAAAAAAGGTGCAGTTTCAAAAGGTAACACCCTCCATGCAGAAGTTATGCATGATGGCATTAATTGGCATTGCGGTGCAGAGATGGAGAATTACACTAAAAGTGATTGATTTGATAAAGTTCTTCATCAAGCTCTGCAATTGCTTTTTCCTCCTGTCATTGCACAAAGAATATCGATGTTAAAAGTGAAACATAGGAAACTACGTTGTCGACATAAAGTTATTCCAAATAACCAAAATATGGAATGTTTTATTTCAGACATTTATTAAAACATGATAACGCAAACAATATTTTTAAGGTCTTACCTTCTCATGAGCGGAATGCTTCAGAATTTCAAGCATCTGGTCAACAGAGACACCAGCATGTCTAGACTGTAGACAGCACATGAAATAATTACTACTAGTGGCCTAGAACTAGATCCAACCTTCATGGACCGCATCTCTTCCAAAGCAGCACGAATGTCCATATCCTGCTTTGAATCCATTGCTCTATTTTCCATCTCTTTCATTGCATCACCCTCAGCATCCCTTTTCCTCTTTTCTGTCTGCTGCCTGAATAAAAGAATATTCATCATGGTGATAAAATTGAAGATTATATGCATGGAATCGAATTTGTCCTTCGAATAAGCCCCAAAATCACTTACCTCGTCCTGTTCACGCCAAGGTTCAAAATTGCGACTAGCCCCCGATTCCACTGTGCACTTGAAGTAAAACCTAAATATTTGTATTCCCAAGTATGTCTGCGTCCAAAAGAAGGGAATAGCATTAGCATGGGTTAGCATACAATCAGTAATCAAAACACACACTAGTTGATACGGATATGAATTTCCACAGCTCCAAGATAGGCAACCAAATAAAACATTATGCCAGACCATAAAATGATGAAAAATAAATTCAAACCATGGTTGTAAATTCAAAAATATCCCTTGGTGTATGTTCTTTGCTGATGATGTGGTGCTAGTTGACGACAGTAGGGCAGGGGTTAATAGGAAGTTAGAACTATGGAGGCACACGTTAGAGTCGAAAGGGTTCAGACTTAGTAGGACTAAGACCGAGTACATGAGGTGCGATTTTAGCGAGACTAGGCATGAGGAGGGAGACGTTAGCCTCGATGGGCAGGTGGTGGCCAAGAAGGATACTTTTCGGTATTTAGGGTCGATGCTACAAAAGGACGGAGACATTGATGAAGATGTTAGGCATAGAATATCAGCCGGCTGGTTGAAATGGCGTCAAGCTTCTGGCGTCCTCTGTGACAAAAGGGTGCCTCAGAAGCTGAAAGGTAAGTTCTATAGGACGGCGATTCGTCTGGCGATGTTATACGGTGCTGAGTGTTGGCCTACAAAAAGGCGACATGTCCAGCAATTGAGTGTAGCAGAGATGCGTATGTTGCGTTGGTGTTGTGGGCACACAAGGAGGGATAGAGTCCGGAACGACGATATTCGGGATAGGGTTGGGGTGGCACCAATTGAGGAGAAATTGATTCAACATCGGTTGAGATGGTTTGGACATGTCCAACGGAGGCCTCCTGAGGCGCCGGTGCGTAGTGGAGTTTTAAAGCGGGACGATAATGTAAAGAGCGGTAGAGGTCGACCTAAACTAACTTGGGACGAGTCCGTTAAGAGAGATCTTAAAAAGTGGAATATCTCTAAGGATTTAGCTATGGATAGGAGCGCTTGGAGATTGGCAATCAACGTGCCGGAACCGTGACCTCTTTTGTCTCCCTTTATGTCCTTTTTTGTGTCTCCCTGTTTCTCGTCTCTTTTGGGTTTCATCTCTAGCCTACCCCAACTTGCTTGGGACAAAAGGTTATGTTGTTGTTGTTGTTGGTTGTAAATTCAAAAAGATGCCTATGAAAAAGCTATTATGCCTAGCTCAATGAAGAGATGCAAGCGCTAAACACAAAGAACTGATGTCTCCATCAACACTGCACAACCTAGAAGAGCAGGCAGAGCACATGTAGAGATAAGGAGTGAATATGAACACATATCATGCATGCAAAGTGGTGGCTCAGGAATAATATTAATACATTCTGGACTTATTCATGTAGTCATGATGAACAAAAGTTGCTAGGTTGGGGCGTTGGGCAGCCCATGGACTGTCATGAAAACATAATACCTATAAATCAGCAAGCCAAATTATTAAATTCAATTTTAATGTTAGATGCTAGAGGTGTAAGCTTCGAGTATTTGACAGATGCAATAATTTCTTTACAAATTCCACGGGATAAGGGAAAATAGAATAATAGTTACCAGGAGTTAGTTATTGAATGGTAAATTCATGTCTTAAGAGAAACTCTAACAGTAATTTTGTTTGAATATATATATTTGACTTAAATAAGAGAAAGGTAAGAAACTTGTACCTACATCTGGCAATGTGGTATGACCTGAAAGGTTAGGAACTGGTACTGAACCAACCTTTCAAATCAGTTACCAATAATCTCCACAAGAACACTTCCCATCTTTGAAATGATGAAATCGGATAGAATCCCTTAAAATGATTTGCCGGCTAATCATCTGAGAAATGTATCTAAAGGCTATGTGACAATCTCCGCAAACCCGAAGGTTCTTCATTATTCTTATTGGGCCACTTGAGGAACGAGTCAGAACAAAGGCAACGGCTAGCTTCTCACTGTGATAGCTCAACAGCTCCTCTTTGTTTTCTTCTTCGAGATCATACAAGGCATACTCTGTCAGGGGAACATAACCGGCATTTCTTATATTCTGTATCAAAAAATTCAGCTTTTCGTATATTTCTTTGGTGTTTGGATGTGATCTGTCGCCAGCGATGAAAGTATGAACTCCATCATTTAGGGTTACCCAACTGCGACCAGCCTCCTTTTTCACTGTCGCTTGCCTCATTGCAGCTCGGGCTTTGGCTGTATCTTCCCACATTCCTGTAGCTGCATGAAAGTTAGATGCCAGAACATAGTTTACAGGATTTTGAGGCTCTATTTCCAAAAGCAGCCTTGAAGCTTCTCTCCCCAGATCAATCTTAGACCCGTCTTTTGACTGTCGGCAAGCAACTAAAACAGTCCTCCATATGAGAGCGTTAGGTTTCATTGGCATTCTTTGTATGTACTCCTTTATCTTGTCAATCTTACCAGCTCGACCGAGAAGGTCTATGACACAGGAATAATGTTCAATCTGAGGTGGTATACCATGATTCGGCATCATTTCAAAGTATTCTAAACCTCTTTCCACCAATCCAGCATGACTGCATGCAGATAGGACGCTGACAAAAGTGACATGGTCTGGACTTTCTCTGCTGCGCAGCATTTCCTCAAATATCTCAAGGGCTTTCCTTCCAAGACCATGTCTTGCATAACCAGAAATCATAGAATTCCATGAAAATTCATTTCTCTGAGTCATGGAATTGAAAAGCTTAGAGGCATAATCCACCCTACCACACTTGGAGTACATATCAACAAGAGCACTCTCAACCACGACATCTGATTCCAAGTGCGACCTAATACCAAAAGCGTGCATCTCCATTCCACGCTCCAATGCTGCCACAGAAGCACATGCATTTAGTATGATGGAGAAAGTGCAACAATCCATTATTTGGCCACTGTGTAGCATAAGCCATACACAATCCATAGCCTCCTGTAGATGGCCATTGTAGATGTAACCTGAAATCATAGAATTCCAGGAGACGGCATCCCTTCTGCCAGACATGTTAGAAAACAGATGCTCGCAGGAATCCATATCTCCTGATTTTGCATAGCATGATACGAGTGCATTATCTACCACATTGTCATCCATAACTCCATGCTTCAGCACTGCAGCATGAACCTGCTTCCCCAATTCAAGAACGGACAATGGAGATAAAGCAGCAAGTAAGTTTACAAATGTTACTTTATTTGGGATCAAACCACCCCTCATCATATTGTTGAAAACTTCGACAGTTTCAGAAATAGGTGCTTGTGAACTGGCCATGACACCCATCATAGAGTTCCAAGAAACTTCATCATGTTCCGCCATAGAGTTGAAAACCTTCCAGTAATCTGACATAGCTCCACATTCTCCATACATTTTAACCAGTACATTTGAAACAGAAGTATCTAAATCTAGACCCCACTTGACAGCATCACAATGCACTTGCTGACCTGCAGTTAAAAGTTTCAAACCTGCGCATGAACTCAAGCAACTGATTACTGCAAAGTTTGATGGGCTTATGCAACTTTGTCTCATAAGACAGTAATGCATAACTGCTTCTTCACAGTTGCCATTCTGATCAAGACCTGAGATGATGGTGTTCCAGGAAATCCTATCCGTTGCTTCCATTAGCTGAAAAATTTTAGAGGCACTATCGATGGCACCACATTTGGCATACATATTAACCAGTCCATTACTAACAGCAATTTTCAGATCAGTAAGCCCAGTTCTAAGCATATGCCCATGGACTTCCTTACCTTTCCTCAGCCCTTCTTCAGATATAGAATATTCAGCTATGGCACTGAGCAACACAACATATGTATCTGCGTTAACAACAACAGTATTCCTTGTCCCCACGAAAATCTTTACTGCTTCTTCACTGCAGTGTTGCCTGACCAACCCAACTATCAAACCATTTAAGGTAACTGCATTCTTCTCTTTCAAACTGAGAAAGATGTCCTTAGCTTCATCAATCAAGCCATGTCTCGCAAAAGCGCTAACCAGAGCACTACCCACGTAGAGGTCACTAGAACAGCCAGATTTGAGCACCCTCACAAATACTTGGTCAAGCACAGCCGAGCTGCCTGATGACAGAGATGTGGCAGTGATCAAACTGCCAAATGTATGCTCTGTCGGGCGCAGCTGAATCCTGGAATCATCTCGCTGCATATCCATGAACAGAGTGAACGTTGAAACCACATCACCTTTCTTAGCATAAACAGACATCAATGCGTTCCATGTGATCAAGTCCCTGATCGGCGTGCCATCAAACACCCGCTGTGCTAGGATCGGCGGACCAACAGTGCAGCTACCATACATTGAGATCAGGGCATTGCACACAGTAGTGTTTGTCGCATATTCCGTCTTCGACACCAACCCATGGACCTGGATCGCGAAGCCCAGACGGTCGGGTCCTCCATCCTGGCACGCCCGGAGCAAGGTCCCGAAGGTGAAGGACGTGGGCCTGCACCCGGGCTCCACCTCCCGCAGCATGGCGCGGAACACCCGGAAGGCCTCTTCGGCGATGCCCTGCAGCACGTACCCGGAGAGGAGGCAGGTCCAGGAGACGGCGTTCCGCTCGGGCATTTCGTCGAACACCCGGCTCGCGGCAGCCAGGCGCGCGCCCTTGGCGTAGAAGTTGACGAGATGGTTGGATAAGAAGAGGTCATGATTGAGCCCCCGCTTGATGAGCTCGACGTGGAGGTTTTCCGGAGAGTTACAGTCGCCGCGGCGGCGGAGCAGGAGGACTAGATCGGCATGAGGGCGCGGCGGTGGAGGTGAGGGCGGCGAGCGAGGAGGCGCGAGGCGGTGAGCGAGGAGGTCGCGCAGTGGGACGGGAGGAGGGAGGCGTCTAGGTGGCGGTGGGGAAGCGGAGGCGGCGGCTGAAGAGGAAGAGGCGGAGTGGAGTGTGAGGTGAGGTAATGGCGGGAGCTTCCGGTGCATGGTGAGGTAATGGCGCACGATTGCCGAAATACGTGAAACGGTGAAGGTGAAAGCTACAGACAGTCAACGAACTGATTACAGTCTGCTAAGTATAATAGAAAACCGAATATATTTCAATTTTAATGTTTTTTCTTCAATAGAACCCATATTCATTATCACAAAAAAACAACGAAATTACAAAATCTAGTCAGCTTAGCCACCTACAAGGTTTCTAATGAAATACTAGTAGATTTGCACTACATGAACCAAAGCTACCGCATAGAACTTCAATTTCAATTCACTTGGTGCATTCTTAGTTTTTTTTACTAAAATTCGAACGGGTGTAGCAAATGGAGCACCTGGACGTCCGGATGGATGGGGCGTCCGGACGCCCCGCCTGTAGTCGTTTGCTGCGTCGTTTTCGCGCACCCACGTGGGGCCCGTGTCGGCCCGAGCGTCACTAGCAGTGAGAAAGAGAGGGAGGGATGACGAATGCCCAGCCGATGCCGGAAGAGGAAGAGACACTGATGCGTGACAGCAGAAAAGCAAGTAAGGAGATGTAACACCTGATCTACTTTTGAAACATCCAGATGCGACACTTGCAACATACATCTGAAGGTAGATGAAACACTTGAAACATACATATGAAATACTTGCTGCAACACCAGATCTACCTTTCAAACATCCAGATGAAAACACTTGCAATATACGTACAGAAACAACTAAAACACTTGGAACATACGTCTGAAAACTTGCAAAAGCATATGCAACATCTAGATCAAACACTTGCAAACATACATCTGGAAAAATAGATGAAACATTCAGAACATACACCTGAAACATACGTGTATAGTCATTGCAACGTGCAACATCCTGATCTACTTTTACAACATCAAGATGAAATACTTGCAACATCCATATGAAACATCTGAAACACTTGAGACGTATTCTTGCAACATGGGCTTTCAATGCAATGTCATCTTGTTGTTTGGACGTACGAATGGAGCCTTGTCGTTGTGGAGCTCGACGCTAGCGCTGAGGTTGACGGCGGCACATGGAGCTCGACGGGACGGCTTCACACGAAGCTCACCCCCTCACCTGCTTGCAGGAGAATCCATCGTGTGGAGGCAACCGAGGCTCGACAGATCGGTGGAGGCGGCATTAGCAAGCGGGCCAGCCGCGGTGAGCACGGCCGTGCGGTGGAGGCGGCCGCACGCGACCAGGCACCGCGATAGAGGCGGGCAAGAGCGAGAGAGGGCGCGGTGGAGAATTTTATTTTTTCGACAGGTTGCGGACGAGAGGGAGCGAAGACACAATAGCGAGTGGGGGAGACGTATCCGTCCGCACGGATGTCCGTATAGAATCATTATATAAAAATAGTAGAGCTCAATGAGATCTATAACATGTTTTCGCTTGAAGCCATCTTTCCCCCTGTTCGGCTGAGCTTATCAGCACGGCTTATCAGCCGTGGAACAGTATTTTTCTCTCACAGCAAATCAGCCACAGCCGGCTTATAAGCCAAAAAACAGTCTGCCGAACAGGGCTTTGTATTTTTAGCACCAATAAGGTAACAAAAACAGTGTCTAAAGCCATCTTGATGTTTTCAGCACGATATAGCTTCAAATGAAAATATGTTGTGAGCTACAATGTTGTAGATCTCAACCAACTCTCATACAAAATTTATCTCAACATTTCAATTGGCATGACAAACTTTTTATGAAAATTATAATAAAAGAATGCTGCTCATTGATTAGGGTAGTGATGTTGCAAAATCCATGCCTCCATGGGCTGTGATGACATGTAATGGCCCATGTGAGTATGAAACTTCAGCCTTGGTGGTTCGATTTCTTACGGTGTCCTAAACCTGTGCATGGAAATACCCAACAAAAATAGTTATGGGAAAAGGGTACAATATAATCATCTATGAACATCATGCATAATTTAAGCTTGAACAAAAACCTATGCAATACAAGCAAAAAAGAGAAATCAACACTTGAATAGTTATGAAAATAATTGTTGATGTATAATCCGCAGAGATGATTAGTTTGTATTTTTTGTTAGTCTTTGTGCAAGTTATTGTTTAAGGTCAAATCTTGCATGCACACATATGATTGCGCCTTCTATCCATTAATATTTCGGTTGGAATTTTTCATGCACTTGTTTAAGCATTGTCGTGTTTGGTAACATAATAGCACATGATATACTCCCACGATCAAACCTGGACTTCCCATGGAATATTTCACATATACCATATCACGTGTGGCCCATTGCTATAAGTCATTATCAGTGATATGTAGGACTATACTTTATATTCCATTTCCCTAAATCTACTAGAAGGAAGAACCGCCTTCCCATATTTCTACTGTCTAAGATTCATGCACTGCTGCATGCAATCCAATTCCGTTCTTATACCTTACACCCTTTTAACCCTAGCAGTCTAGCACTCATTTGATCACATGTGCCATCGATAGCTTTTCATCTGCCCTCCCCTCGCTCATCAGCTCATGCCACAAGGATCGATGTGGGGTAAGGATTTCATGGTTGGGGGTGGAGCCTAGACACTAGCTTAGAAGGGGAGCTCATATGGCATCTGGTTTTCAAGCGTTAGAGGAAGTTGAGACATTGACTGGATGAGGTCAGAGGAACCGCGAGACGGGTTATACCAATGACAAGGACGACTAATAGCGAGCGGTTGGAGGAGCACATGAGCCACTGGATGAGAGAAAGAAACCAGAATCATAGGAGGTTCCACTAGAAACATGCAAAAACACTGATAATCGAAAACAGAAAATGAAAACCAGGATCAGATCCAACACCGACTACCAAGAAATTGGCAATTTCAATTTTTTCAGTTTATTTTAGTTACTAACCAAATCGAGAAAAATGAAATTTGCACTGGGGTGTCCTCTACTTAGGGAATGAGCGTACGTACTTGCACTAAACTTGCAACTAGAGGACACCTCAAAGGCTGCCACTTCTCCGCTCCCCACGCACTAGGATGGTAAGTTGTATTCAGTTGAAAAATAAAATAAATTAGTTTTGTCGTTAGTTCTACTTAATGAAACACGTGCTAAGCACGTTTTCGAAAAAGTTTTGTCGTTAGTTAAATTGGTTTTCGCTGCATCATGCTTGAGAACACTATTTTTTGGTTGTGTATGTATACAGTATATGCCAATTAGTAGGCCAAGAAAAGACACAATGACAGGGTCTAGCTTGGCACTATTGGATATATTATGGGCTTAGCCCATATAATATTTAATAAATCTAACAAACTTTATGGTTTGTAATAATGCGCGATATATGGTTTAATACCGTACGGGATTTTGACTGGACGTTGACTCGGTTTATATGGTTGGATATTGTCCATCTATATTGAGAAGCTGAGAAAAGGACTTAAGTGTGCCATGCGCGCGCCGCTGCCGTCGGCTGCCAGGCCGGGCCGTGGGCAGGCAGGCAGCTAGCGGGACTGGAGTGGTTTTGCCACTCAATCTACATAATTACGGGAGTTACTCTCTTTTATGCTGTTGGCGGCTTCATGGCAGAAGTTTCGCCTGCTACTGCCGTCTGCGTCTGCACGTCTCCTCGGTCCTCTGATCTCCTCCTGCGCCCTATGGCCTCTCCTGGCACGAGCATATAATCTCGGCTCCTCAGTCAGTCATCTTCTTTGCTTCCGAGATAACCACATATTCGGTTGTTCTTTGGTTCTCCCCGTCCCGATTCCTGCGCGCACAAGAACTGGGAGAGTAGGCCTCCGGAACGCCTGCCGTCTTCGGATGAAGGGCGGCAATCACGTTTTTGGGGAGTGTCGCGGCACGACTACTCACTACGTCCTCTACTTCCTGCAGGATCGCTGGTGATCGGCACGGCTTCTCCTCTGCACTGCATCAAGCGGGACGACTACATTAATAAGCACTATGTCTTCAAATGCATCTGGCTCTGCCACTGGTAGCAATCAGAACCATTTTCACCGTTAAATACACATACACACCCACAGCTATCATCAGTCAGAGTCTAGGTCTCGGTTCACCATCAGTCAGAGGCATTACGTACGATCCAGATATAGGTAGTTTTCACCGTTATGCAGAGAGGCTCCGCCATATGCTCCCACAATATATATATACTCCGCTGCTACTGCCTTAAGAGTTCGCATGCAATCTACTGAACCTAGCTAGTGATCTGGGACGCCGCCATTTTTGATCCGCCATGTCCTCCTGCCTGCAAAGCGTTGCCGAGCAAGATGCCGATGCCGGCGGTGCGCACGTGGAAGCCAACCAACAACTCTACACTCATTTCACCAACCGGGTCTCCTCCCTGCCGAGCTCGCATGGCCAGGGCGTCGGTCAGCTCTTCCTCCACAGCCAAGGCTGGCACGCCTACCAGGGGCCCATGGTCGGCGCCATGGTCGCCGACGCCTGCTTCGCTTCGCGGCCCACGGACATCATGGTCGCCACCTTGCCTAAGTCTGGCACGACGTGGATCAAAGCACTCCTCTACGCCACCGCGCAGCGGGTAGAGCACCCCCCGGACGCCGCCGACCACCCTTTCCACACCCTCGGCCCCCACGAGTGCATCCCGTTCTTGGAGTTCCAGCTCTACACGAGCGGTCGCGTCCCGGACCTCGGAAAGCTTCCGGACCCAAGGCTCTTCGCCACGCACGTCCCGTTCGTGGCGCTGCCGAGGTCCGTCGTCGCCACGCCGGGCCCGGGCTGCAACTGCAAGGTAGTCTACGTGTGTCGCGACCCCAAGGACACATTCGTCTCGCTGTGGCACTTCATCAACAAGGTCAGGGCCAAGAAAGGGAAGGAGCCCCTCTCGGTCGAGTTCGCCGCCGAGCAGTTCTGCGCCGGCGTGACACCGCTGGGCCCGTACTGGGAGCACGTGCTCGGGTACTGGCGCGCGCACCTCGCGCGGCCCGAGCAGGTGCTCTTCTTCAGGTACGAGGAGATGCAGAGGGACCCCGCGGCGCACGTCCGGAGGCTTGCGGAATTCGTTGGCCTCCCGTTCGGTGCCGGCGAGGACAGCACCGCGGACGCCATCGTTAGGCTATGCGCGTTCGAGCGCATGAACGAGCTGAGGGCGACCAAAGATGGTAAGACGGAGTTGGCGGTGATCGGCGCGGTGGACAACAGCATCTTCTTCCGGCGCGGCGTGGCGGGGGACTGGATGAACCTTCTGTCTCCAGAGACAGCGCAGCGCATCGACGCCATCACCCGCTCCAAGTTCCAGGGCTCCCGGCTCCGGCCTCACCAGCGTCTAGCGTTTCAGTGTGCTCATCAACCTCAGCCGCCTTTTAATTTTGTCAATTGTCATCAGTACGCCTAAACTCTTCCAAATAATAATCGATGTGAGAGAGTGAATCCCGAAGTTTCGTATTTCACATGTACGCCTAAACTCTTTTAACACCTCCAGTGTCCGCGTCGAACCATGCGATTCGATGAAGACGAACAATAGCGGCGTTCGCTGTCTTCAGTGTGTGCATCGCTTCGTGAGACTGAGATGGAACTAAAGAATTTTTTTTTTATCCAAGCAATGCGGCTGTTGGCAAGCGTAGGGAGCTGCTGGCGTACGAAAATATTTGTTTAATGCCCATCGGTGCAAACCGTCTGCAGGATGCGATTTCAGAAACTCTTTGGTTTGCAGGAGTAAAAAGTTTAACTCCCATCACATCGATGCTTCCTCAAATGA